>JAOUZG010008087.1:3425638-3438068 GCA_026289955.1 Argiope argentata | reverse complement strand
ATGCACATTCTAAATTTTCAATTTGTGTTTTTATTTATATCGTATTGTCAAATATTCATTTCTTTTAATTAGATTCATTATTTTTTAAAATAAGACGAAACAGAGTTTATTATTTTAAATGGTATGATACTTTAATTCTGTTTTTTTAAGTGAATATCTAACTCTGTAAGTGAATATCTAGGTTTATAAGAGTGAATATCTAACTTTCTAAAAGTGAACATCTAACTATAAAAGGTGAATAAAAAGAGAGAATTTTCATGTTTTATAATTTTTACTTTTATATTTGATAGGTTTTTGGGTCATTTTCTTGAGTTTCAGTCTTTTCTTAGTATTGTAGTTATTCTATTTATTTTATTCCATATTTTATTGCTCTTTACAAAACTGCAATAATATCATCGAATGTACATTCTAAATTTTTAATGTGTTTTCTTATTTATATCGTACTGTCAGATAATAATTTCTTTAAATTAGATTCATTATTTTGTAAGACTCATTATTTTATCAAATAAGATGAAAATAGGTTATTATTTTGAATTGTATGGTACTTTAATTCTGTTTTTTTAAAATGTCAATAACTAATTTTCTATAAGGGAATATCTAGGTTTCTAAAAGTGAAAATCTAACTTTTTAAAAGTGAATAAGTAAGAATATATAAGAGGTAAATAAACAAAAGAGGATTTTCATGTTTTCTAATTTTTACATTTTTATTTGATAGGTTCTGGGTCTCTTTGGAATAAATAATGTGAAAATGAGCATAAAAATAAAATTGTGAATTCCTAAATTGTAGAAATATTTGGTCTTCAGTTTTGGTCTTTTCTTAGAATTGTAGTAATTCTATTTATTTTATTCCATATTTGTATTGCTCTATACAAAAACTGCATCGTTATCGTTGAATGCATATTCTAAATTTTCAAAATGTGTTCTTGTTTATATCATATTGTCAAATGATAATGCTTTTAAATTAGATTTCTTATTTTGAAAAATAAGACCAAAAAGGATTGGTACTTTACTTTCAAATAGTATGGCACTTTAATTCTGTTTTTTTTTTTGAAGTGAATAAAAGTGAATATAGAACTTTCTAAAATGTGATATAGGGCTTTCTAAAAGGGATTATAGTGCTTTCTAAAAGTGAATATCTAATTTTCTAAAATCTTACTATAAAAGGTAAATAAACGAAAAATCATTTTCGTGGTTTCTAAGTTTTACATTTTTTAAATTAATCTTTGGGCATTTAAATAAATCATGGATCTTCTTTTGGATAAATCATGTGGAATTGAGAATAAAAATAAAATAAATCAATTAAATTTTGAATACCTAAATTGAATATATATTTCTTAATATTATAGGTCCATTTTATAATTTTTAGATCGTCATTTCATAGTAATCTTTGAGGAAACATCTAATGTCACATTTCATGATTTGAAGTATACTCTTAAAAATTGGTACTAAAATTTGTTTGTAACTATCATTAATTCTAAGTCTTGAGAACTTCGAAGAAATAAATCTGAAAATATAACTTGAAGGGTAAATTAAAATAATGACGCTGTACTTCTAACAGCTTAAATTAAAAATATAAGCTTACGTTGCACTGAAAAGTAGTGAAATTTGATTTATTTTAGACATTTATGTCTCATAACTTGTTACTTTCTGCAATTGTATTTTAGAGTAAAATATTTTATTAATAAAAGTCATTGTCTTTTAAATAATTATATAATCCATACTACAATACTCTTTATTTTTACATTTAAATTCTCTAAGTTAAATCGAAATTTGTTCCCTCTATATATTTATTCTAAGACATTTGAATGTTCATTTTGTTGATGCATTTTGATTAAATTTTAGTAGAGACTATAGAAGTTCAAAAGATGTTTCTGAAAGTTTTATTTCATTTCTGAAATTAATTTGAATGCATAATTTCAATCTTCTCGCAGACTTTTGTCAGCCACAAAAGATGTTGATGTTGAATTTTATGCATGCAAGCTCGGCATTTGTTGGTTTTGAAATCAGAACATTCCATTTCAGCCTTCGATTCAAGCGTTTCAAGTAGAGAAAAATAAAACATTATAATGTAACGTCGCTCTGAATTTCCTCAGAGATATGTTTTTTATAAATTTAAATTACCAAGTTTAACAGGGGAAACTGTCAGGAAATTCATTAGGTCAAGATTAAGGTTTAAGTATACTTCATCTGCTAAATATATCGTCTTTAGTTCTGAAAGTGTACCATTTTGACTGAAGATTTATCTAGTCACGTATAAGAAATTTTTTTAAAGTCTAAGCAAATGACTTGTTTATTAACTATTATTACATAATATATTCATTAAACAAGTAGATTATAAAGTTATTTAAGATATAAAGAAATGAAGGATTATTACAAATTCACTTCAAATTTGATAATGATTGTTTCTTATAGAGAAATAAAGAAATAATTTTAAAGCTTAGTAAATGGAAGCCGATGTGATGAATTTGCTTACACAAAGTGAGGTAATTTATTGAATGCAGTTATAATTATAATTTTTTTCTTTGAATTTTGTTCAACGAATTATTCTTTGTATTAAAATAATTTATTATTTCATGCAAAGAATTTTAATTAGCTTCTTTTTTAATATCAGTAAAATGTTATAAATAAGGTAAAATGTAAATATGTATGCTATATTTCAGTAAATTCACTTATATAGTCGCGTCTGTAAATCCAACAGAAGGACATTTCGTTAAAATAAAATAAATGTTTATCAATAATGATTACATGATAGCGAACAGCATGAAATTCAATTTTGAATGTATTTCTTTTTTCTTACATTAAATATTAAATACCTAATTTTTTTTAGAAATTATAAATACATATTTTAATTATTATTTTTGTGATGCAATATTTATTTTTGATCTAGTTTTCTGGAAACCTCAACGGTTAATCCTCTTTCTCAATATCCATGTATAATAGTATGGTGAATAAAATTGCTGGATATTAAATTATATTATACAATGTTTTATGAATGTTATTTCATTTCATGTAATATTGCACAGTATAACGTTCTTCGAGGATATGATTGGCACGTCTCCTCTTTATTTAATCATTATTGAATATGTTTATTAACGAATTTAACATAGGATAATGGTAATAGGAATTGTTATTGAATATGTTGACATCAATTTATTAAATTTTGAAGAAACCTAATATTATAAGAATAATTAAAAATGTTTATGAAATTTAACGGATGCATTTTAAAGATAAACCCCTTTAAAAACTTCAGCGTATTTCATTTCAAAAACAAAACCGAAAAAAAAAGATTTAAAAGATTTTCCCCTGGTGTGGTGTGGAAGTTCGTAGAGGGTGTATCATCTCATATGTCATCCACGTCATCTGAGCATTGTAAAGACTATTCCAAAATAGCCTAAGTGTTGCTGTAAAAGGGAGATGTTAATAAATCTAAACTGAGAAAAAGATTATGTTTTATTAGCATATTTCGGAATTTATTTAACAATTTTTAGTGAAATTCTGTATAATCCACATATGTAAAACTTTTCAACCTGTTTTAATTCTTATTTGTATGTATGCTGTTTGTGAGGAGTTTTAAATCGAAAAGATATAAAAAAATGAATAAATATATATAAATATTTTAGCTTCATATAATTAAATTCAAAACTCTTGCCTAAAAAGGCAACAACACTAATTTTTTGTGACATGGATGAACAAATTTTTCTCTAAATACTGTATCGTTGTTACTCACAGCGAAACAGATTAAGTTTAAACTCAAAATAATGCAGTCACAACACAATAGCTCCCTTTTTAACCTCTAAGCTGACCTTGTTTTTCATTTTACTGCTATTGCATTTTCTACTTCGATACCCATAACTTCTGAAACAGTAAACGGTTATTTGCTTAAGTAACAAAATTATTTTAAACAAAGGAGAAAATGATGATTAAAAAAATTAGACGGTGTTTTTAATCATTACTTTTAGCGTCTTCGCTTCTTTCGAACTTCGCAAAAGAAAAATGTGTGATCCTATTACGTTATGAAGAATAAAAATCGTCGAGGAAGTTTGACATAATTAAACTACAGATTGTGAACGGTTTTTCAACCATAAACAAAGATTAGACCCAACCGAACTCCTTCGAAGGTTTTCGGGGCATGATTTTTTTAATGATTTTTATTACTGAGTTTTTAATTTAAAACCGTCTTTGCTTCTTTTTTTTACTTTTAAGCAAATTCCAAAGATTCCTCAGCGGTCGTTTAGAAGTTTGAAAAAAAAAACTATTTTAATATTATCTTTCAGTCATAAAACATTTTTTTTTTCATTTAGTGTTATTAAAATATAAATGGCACAGCCCTAAAGAATGAGTGAACATATAATGCTGGTCTGTATTTAAAGAAAAGGAAAAAAACTCTATTGTAATATCACAACTTCACATACATAGAGGAATAAAATAAAGCTAACATTAAATAATTCTTTATGAAATTGTTCAACATGTGGATCTATTTAATTGCTTACTTCGTACTTATAGTCATAAAATGTACTTTAAATTAAAGATAAAGCATATTTTGAAGAAATAGTTGTACGTAACTATTAACACATAATTCATAGCTATATCCTTTGTTGCACACATAATTCTCATATATTTTTCACATCTGTACATTAATCACTTAATATTACAATTCTTGACTTTGTGGTGAAAGTTTTATAAGCCAGATAACATCCACGATATACTAGTAATTACTTTTATGTTATGGTCATGTTACTCGGCTACAACCGTAAGATTGTGAGTTTTGGCCTTGAGCTATCCGCTTCAGCCATAATCGTGACTCGGACGTGATCAGCAATTTTGAATAAGCAGCTTCTTGCTATTGTTGTGGCGCCCTCTAGTGCTAGCAAAAGACTTAAGGTGCATTAATAAAATAACCAACATCATCACCAACTTGCACACACCCTTCCCATACGCTTGGCGCAAATGTATCGTCCGTCTCATCACCGACTCACTGGTGGGAAATTGTGTGGTGAAAGCTGTATTAGCCAGATAACATCTACGATACACAAGAAATTACTTTTGTAAAATGGTTATATTACTTGGTTAAAAACCTAAAGATTGAAGGTTCGGACCTAGGGCATTCCAATTTCGCCATAATATTTACAATGGAAATGATTAGAGATCTTGAACAAGCAGCTTTTTTAAGCAGCTTCTTACAGCTGCTGTGGTGCGCTTTAGAGGTAGAAAAAAGTCGTCAAGTTTCTTAATACAACAGTCAACAACACCACCAACTTGCACACACCCTCGCCATAACGTTTGGTGCAATTATATCGTTCGTCTCATCACCGACTCACTAGTGAGAAGAGTATGTGATGAAAGATTTATAAGCCACATAAAATCTACGATACACAAGTAATTACTTTTGTAAAATGGTTATTTTACTCGGTTAAAAACCTTAAGATTGAGGGTTCGGACCTAGGGCATTCCAATTTTGCCATAATATTGACTTGGGCGTTATTAGCGATCTTGAAGAAGCAGCGTTTTTAACAGCTTCTTACAGCTGCTGTGGTGTGCTCTAGAGGTAGAAAAAAGTCGTCAGGTACATTAATACAACAATTAGCATCACCGCCAACTTGCACACACTCCATCCATGTGTTAGGCGCAAACGTATTATTACGAGCGGGCGTGCACAGAGGTTGGCGGCGTTTTGGAGATGAGCTTCGCGCCAGCTGGGTTGGTTTGGCGAAAGGAATAGTCTGGTAGCCGCTAGATCCTTCATGAAGCGGCGCGTTTCTTCCACGTGTTTTCACGCTATCGCTAGCTCGGCTATATAAGGGACGAGTTGCCGGACCATCAACAGCCAATCAGAGCACAGGCTCTGAGCTCATCCAGATCCATCTCAAGCACCAGACTTCGTCGCAGAGTTTCATGCAAGCTATTTCCTGCTATGCCGCTAATAATCAAGACCGGTAATAAGCTCCTGAGGAGCTAGGTGCCCCGTCAACCCATCCCTAGTGTTTACTTTTGATAAAAACGTTGTATTATTGAGTTCGCTGTGATTTACTGTTGCTGTGCTATACGAAAGCTGTTTTGCAATCTGTTTTTATTGTGCATAAGACTTACATTTACACTGTAAGTGACTGTTGATTGCTGGATTATATTTATCTGAAATTTTTATTTTATCAATTATCTTGTAAATAACTGTAAATAAATTTGTTTGTGCTGTCCGCAAGTAAAATCCATTCAATCCGAACCCGCTACGCTAAAAACGTAACAATATCGTTTGCCTCAACACCAACTCACTGATGGGAGAATATCTGGTGCAAACTTTACTAGCCAGATAACATCTACGATACACAAGCAATTGTTTATATATAGTGGTAATATTACTCGGCTACTAACCCTAGAATTGTGAGTTTGAAGCTAGGGCAATCCACTTTCTTCATAATGTATTTAGTTTCCATCCTGTTTGGTAACGTTGCAAATGGACAATTCAATGGAAAAAGAAAAAGAAAATCACATTTCATTCAACTGGAAATAAAAATAAAAATAACAAAATACGAATAACACGATATAAAAAATAAAACTAGAATAAAAAATGTTTGAAGTGTAATAAAACAGGATGGAACACGGATATATAAATAAAGGGTGAAAAAATAAAGCGAATATAAAAATAAGTACTTGAAGGGGCTCAAGAATATATTATGAACAGACGTATAACATATCGTTATGAATTGTGTGTAAATTAGATGTAAATATTTCTGAACTGTTATGTAATATTGCAATTATTTGTAGATAGTTACATTCTATAAAATTAATGGTAATGGAATCGCGTGTTAGAGAGAAAATTCCTTTCTAATGGAATTTATAGCAAAGGATCGCCATATTTGACCGATTTGGTGCTATAGATGCGTTGGCGATTAAATGAAGTCACTAACGATTTTTACTACACGTCAAAATGTGTAGTAGAAGCTAAGAAATAAAGATTTGTTATAAGAGAATAATTGAGAAGTTTCTAGTTTTGCCTGGAACAAACGCACCACTTCCAGTTCTAATTCGGAAAACAAGTTTTAAATAGAAATGTTGGTGTAAATAATAAATAGGAGAAATAATCATAGAAGAGCTATAGAGAATATTTAAGTCATTTGAAGGCCAATGGAATATAATTGTCCCCCCCCCTATTAGTAAGAAAATAAAAAAAAAACAAGAAAAAGTTTCAACTTTGGAATACTTATAAACAATGATTCAAATATTTCTAATATTTAAATTGTTTTATTTAAACGACTATTTATGAGTTTATTTATTATATTTATGGTATTTGCTGTGTCTATTACTGTATTTTACTCTTAATCATATTCGCCGTCTTATTTACGTATATGTTTTGCATATTAGCTTTTAAACAAGCTATAAAACATAAATATAAAAATGGTAGATTATAAAAATAAACATATTATAGCTGTAGTAAAATTCAAGATGTGAAACAGCGTTATTTTTATTACGCTTGTAGTCACTTTGGCCAGCATCCTGTCCAACCGAAAAAATATCTGTTAATATCAAAATGAACTTATGCATTTATTTAAATTATAGTCGTCATCCTGGCTTAGGGGTATCGTGTCTTTCCCGTGATCCGAGCCCAGTTCGGCCATGGTAGTTCTTCTATGTTCTATCTGTAAGGTGTGTGAATATGCCCCCCCCCCAGTAAAAAGAGACTGTGTAAGCAAATGTGATGAGTGAGTAGCAAAAAGTCGTATTCTTGGGCCCAGTTGGTGCTACTACGAAACAAGACAGGCTGATTAGTCTTGTTCATGCCATGTGCCTTAAGAACAACATTTAATTTCCAAATTTTTATTTAGTAAAGCTTTATAAACGAATGTATTGAATTTGGCATACCATAAATTATATTTCAGCTAAAATGAAACATTTCTTGTCCCACAAATTAGCATGATTGAAAATGCTACTTCGGAATTAATCTTATAAAAAAACCGAATAAATTTTATTTTTTATACTATCGAAACCCGGGAGCACTACAGGAAAATGTAAAATTATTTCACACACACACACACACACACACACACACACACACACACACACACACTTGTTTGATGCTTGGGAAAGCGATAGTACTCACTTTCTCACTTTCACTTCAAAAAATATATCTAATTACAAGAATCATGATTTTAATTTATATTTTAACTTTCCAACTTTTTGATATTTAATTAACTGTTGATTAACAATTATTTTCTACTTGTCGTTAAAGGTACGAGCAAAATTACATGAATTCAGTTTGCTGATTTATATGAAAGATATACAAGAAAATAAATATTTGTATAAATATAGAAATAAAAAAAAGAGTTTTGTTTTTCATATGATCCTCTTAGTCTTCGATAACTGAAGCTTAAAACCGTTTAGACCACTAATTGAAATAGGATTTGCTCCTCTTTATTTTTGATAAATATTTGCTTTAAGCCGCGAATCTTGTATCACAGAAAATTAAAGCCTATTTTCGAGAACAAAAAAAATTAGTTTAAACAAAGGAGGGAAAAAAAAGACTTCTTATTAAATAGGTTTTTTACTATCGCTTTCCTTTCAAGTTAGTTGAAGGGAAAAAAATATGATCTTATTACATTATGATCGATAAAAATCAGTGAAGAATTTTGACATAATTAAACTATAGATTGTGAAAGGGTTTTTGGACCATAAACAAAGATTCAATTAATTAGTTTTTTTTTTCAGAATATTTTTTTTAATCTGGTTTCTCTTACAGTCATTTTACCATCTCATAAATGAGATTTCTTTTCACTTTTTGCCCCTCAACCAAATTCACAACATACTTCAAAAGTCATTAAAATAGATTTTTTTAAAAAAAAAACTTTTAAAACAATATCAGTTAAATAGTATTCATTATGAAATCATCAATTTTTTAAAGATAATAAATTGGGAATAAGGCACATTTAATGAAGAAATTGGTTGGAAATAGATTGCTTAAAAATTCATAATTAATAGAGAACTTGAACATATAAATGTAATATATGTTTTAACTAAATAAAAATGCATAGGTAATATTTCAGATTATAAATTTAAATGCTTTGGAAATACAAGCAACTCTTTGTTAAATAAAATTTACAAATTCTTATTAAATTTCAATTCAATTATAATATTAAGTATATTACAAGTATATAAGAAACTTAATTGGATATATTTTTAAAAGGCAAAATTTACAGTAATTGAGCAGGCTGTTAGTTATCTTAAAAATGATTCATCTTTATATTTAACGAAAGATAAAATGTTTGTAAACTCCTTGTTAAATCAATGATTTGGATTCGACAAATTCTATAAATCATGGAAAAAAAGAGGGAAGGGGAAAGCATAATAAACTTCTATAGTTTAATACGTGAATTTGAGTGAAATTAATAAATATTTACTTTAGTTGTTTAATGTTCATAACACAGTGCAAATAGGTTTGGATAGAAGTTATTGAAAATAGGACATAAGAAAAGTTCATAAGTTAAAAACTCATGGATAAATTAAAGTCAGAGTGAAACTTTAATTGAAGTGTTTAAATATATATATGCGCACGCGAGCGTTTGAGTAGAATGATTAATATTCAGTTACGACTTGTATGAAAGCAAAACAAAAAATCGGCGTCAAATCCCAAAAATACATTTATGTTATTACAATTAGATGTTGCGTGATTATACAGTTCATATGATTATTATAATATTGATATTATTCATAGTATATAATTTTGATCAGATATGAAAAATTTTAACAAAGGCATAATTTTAAATTTATTCCTTTCAGGAATTTCATTTTCAAATTACTAGATTGTAGAAACTAATATAAAAATCTAAACATGTCCTGCGAATTTTATTAAACGATTGCAGAAATTTTCATTTTTTGCTATGAAACCAGCAAAAAGTAAAGTCATAATAAATTCAAATATCCACAATCCATTTTTAAGCCACATGAGAGCTTTTAAAATATCCACTCATATTATTCAAATTTTTCCTCCTTTCTTACTTGGGATAATGCATTTAAGAGCAGAGGAAAATTTATTAAAAAAGTCCATTGGAAATACATATATTTGATATTCCTTAAGAATCGAAATATATCCCGAATCTATGCGCATTTTTATTTGAAATATCTGCATAATAGTTTTTACGACTTAAATAATACTCTCGGCTCAATAAATTTCCAATTTAAAATTCATCCTTCTTGAGTTAATATCGAAAGAGAATTGCTAAATCATTTACTGCTTCGTGCCACTAAAAAAATAGCCCATAAAATATCGCGATTTTTTTGCTTGGAACGAAAATACATCTTTCATTAGAGACAAGCCATTCGAAATACATTTGACTTTTGTTTTCTTTAAATAAAAGGAGTAGGATATAAAATTTTCTATTTTCTTCTGCACGTAAATGAATTCATTCCCATATTTAAAGCAATTCGAATCCTTACTGGAGCATGGAACGATCTTTTTACATTTTTCGAAGCATCAATAAAACGAATTTTAGAATTCTTTAAGCAAAATGAGAACGTTTAAGATATAAACAATTATGCATTCTTTATTTAGTTGTTATCCAACTTTTATTTTCATAAAAAGAAACGAAATTCCCTGACTCAGCTATTACTGTCATCCAAAAGTTGAATCCATAAAGTACCATCTTCTCTGATCATTTATCATAAAAACAACTTAATGCTACTATTTATCAACGAAAAGTATTTTTCCCGTGGGCGGTAAATTTTCAATATATATGGAACGACTTTCAAGAAATAGAATAGAAATCTCGCCAACTCAGCTATTAAATCATAAACAAGCTATAAATCTTAAATATAACTTAGAAGAAAAATATAAGCTTAAAAAAATATAAAAAAAGTTCTTGAGTAGTTTCATTTTTTTTCGAAGGTAATATGTTTCCCTCTTTTTCATGTCTGTATGCAATGTTTGATGGTCAAATGGCGTGTGAGGTTGACGATTTCTTTTTATTTCATTAAATTTTCCTCCACTTTTTTTCGAAACTTCATGTTTCTAATCCATGCTTTTTGTTTCGATGAAACATTTGTTCATTTCAGATCACGCACTCTCGTGTCAATGGCATAAAGAGGTTACTGATTTATGTCAGCAAATTGTGTCAGAATTGTTGTAACAAAAGCTATTTACTTCCATATAAACAAGCATTTAAAATTTATTTACATTGTGTAAGTTAAAAGATCCACCTTCAACTAGAATTAAATTCGAATTCAATGATAAAATTAACTATTTAAATCTGAAAAACAGAATTGTTTTTTCGAAATGTATTTAAAATATGTTTTCTAAAATATATCAGGAATGTTTTTCTGCATAAATTTATAAAATTAGTCATTAATTATTCTATTTAAAATTTATTATTATTAGATATTAATTTCATTAATCCCAACAATTATTTTATTTAAAATTTCGGAGATATTTCCATATTAATGTTCTTACTTTAGGGTGAATTATACTATTTTGAATTAAATTGTAAATTTTTTTCTTGTAATAATAGATTTTAATATTTTAAATATTTATATATATAATATGTATTGTTGTTATCAGTTAAATTTGGTTTCTTACAGAATGTGTAACAATCTCTCTCTGTATATATATGTGTTTGTGTATGTGTGCATGAAATTGCATTGTAGAAAAATTATTTTATTTCATTTTCCGCTTGTTTATTTTTAAGTTTAATTTTTTTACAAATATATTCAGCGAATATTATTACATTAAGTGAAATATATTCAGAAATGCAATTCAATTCTATTCAGAAGTATGAACTCATATTTTCTGGATGTTGTCATACTTTAGAAGCTAAAAATATAAATAATTATTTTATGAAAGCTTCGTTATTTTCTTGTTCTTCCTCAAGTTTTGCAAAGTAAAGAATATAAATTATGTACAGTTTGAATGCATCGTATATCCTTGAGTGGCGATCACCTTTTTCAAAAGATTGAGTCACTCAAATATATACCACAGCATATACACTCACACATATGCCTTTACATCTCCTTAGTCATTTACCGAATCAATTTGTTTTGTGAATAAGCAGTAAAATCTAGAGAAATTAAAATGCATGGATTTTTATTGAGTAATTTTCACCATTCAATCATTTGTGTTAATCAAATTTAAAAAGAATATTTAAATTTTGAAAATAAGAGTATGCAAGGAAAATTAGTTTTTTGAAAAGAAAAACAGCAATTAAGATGTAGTACAAATGAAAAATTGCGAAGTAAGGATTTTTCAGGTTACTTTTATATGGTAAACTTTTGAATTAAGACAATGTTATTTTTAATGTAGTAATAATTAAAATCTTTTGATTTATTATCCAGTTATTTTTTTCTAACTAGCGTATGAAAGGATCAAATAATCTGAAATGTTACACTGAAAAATATGCATTCATCAATTTATTAGTAACATTGGACAGTCACCTGTCACCATTCAATAGTTAAT
>JAOUZG010008087.1:3381464-3402769 GCA_026289955.1 Argiope argentata | reverse complement strand
CACTAATATATTTATAATTGCAAAAAAATTCTGTATTCTATACATGTTAACATAATATAAACCATTATATATCATATATAATTGACATTGTGGATACTTTTTAGAAAATGCAAAACATTTCACTTCAGTTTTAAGAAGATGGAAAAAAAAAACCTTAAAACTTTCCCGTTGTTAAGAATCATAAAACGAACGTCAAAATATCAGGTAAAATCTCTTAGTATTTATTTTACTGATAATGTCTAAAAATTTAATATAATAAATTTCATACCATTTTCAACTTAAATAACGACCCATCTTTTAAAATACGAGTGGTAAAGCAATGAAAACCAAATAATTTCTCTTGATGTATTTATCTGTGTTTTAATTTTGTAATTATCTTCTTATAATTTTATTTCAAATAATTATTTTTTTTAGTTTAAGAAGATATTATACAAAATGCTCATATAGAAATAAAGCATTATTGTATTTAATTATAAAATAGTTCAATATAAGGCTTTTCCGTGATAATAAAATTTGAAAAGGCAGAAGCATTCATGGTATGATGTAATTCTGAATATGTAATGCCTTTCTAGTAATATTTATAAAGTTTACATATAAATTAACAGTATATATACATGTACTGCGTTATAGTATTATGAACATAATATAATTAAAGCTTAGAGAAGATTATAGAACGTAATATATTATATACAATATTCGCATTAATTAATACTAACTCAGTAATGAGCACTGAATAATATTAGTAAAAAAACCCTACAGCTGTAAGTCAAATACATTACTTTGAAAACTATTTGAAATTGTTCAACTAACTTTTCATGACTTATCGGGTACTCGATTTGATGACATTTTTCCAGCCGAATAAGAAATCGACCAATCATACACATTCTGTATCATTACGATTGATTCTGCCTAAAGTATCAGTTTTGTGGCATAAATCTGGATTTTATTCCATTTTTTTCCATGTCGATGACATTTCGAAACGATTATGACGACGAGATCATTTGTCATTCTTCGTATTTTCATGGAGTTTTCATCATCAAGTCCCGATTTCAAAAACCAAGTGAGTTACATTTTTTCCCGTTTTTACAATTTGACAAATGGTACTGTATGTGATTCAGCAGAAATATTTTTTTAAACCTGTTTTTATTTAAGGGAACTTGAAGCAGATATAAATTCAGTATTTCAAATATTTCTTTTCATACTATGACTAGAATATTGTTTCGATAATTTTCTTTAAGGAAAAAACAGATGAATTGCTTTCCAGTATATTGCAAAAAAATTAAGAATATATTAATTATTCTTCATCAAGTTGCAACAATTTAATGTATGGTATAGAATGCAATATAAAAGCATAAATCACTTTTTACTTGCTTTCCAAATCATTATAGTCCCCTGTTCTTCTAACAGTTTTATGTATTTCTACAAATACATATTTGATAATAAAGAATTCTCGCTATATATAACACAATATTATTTATTATGCATTGTAGAAAAGAACATTTACAGATAAGTATTCAGGATCTCAAGTACTTCTTTTCAAATTATTATAAGGAAATGTTTCGGTAATTTGATATGACTATAAAACAAAACTAAAGAATTTGCAGTGAATGAACAATTAATCCTTAAGGCTGTATTAACTTATCTCCACCAACTTGCAACGGATTAGCTTATGAAAATAGAACAAAATATAAAATTATAAATTTCTTTTTCTTTATTCTCCTAACCATTAAAATCCCTTGTTCTTCTAACAATGTAATGTGCTTTCACAAATGCATACTTGTATTATTAAAGAATGCTGTATATGTCACGCAATGCTTACCTTTTTAGAGGCTTGAATATTTTCGAACGAATGCATTTTCCCAAGAGAACATTCTTACATGGAACTAAGATTTGATTTGAGTCTACAAAGCATTACAATAGAAGGGTAAATATGTATTTATTTAAGTATTGTAAATCTGTTGAATACAAATCTGCCAAGTGTATTTATATGTCAACATTTATTCTACAAATCCAAAGAGGAGCAACAGAATAAACAAATATAATGTCAAGAAATATTTATGAATATAAATGTTCCTAAAACATATTTATGGAAGAAAATTATTCTTTTTATAGTTTATTACTGTATAGCATCGTTAACTAAGCTCTAAAATACTGAAATGTTAAGACTATTGCGTACAATTTTCTGATATTGGAAATTGTAGAACATATAAGAACATATCTAATATATATGCTCATATACATGTATTTATTTAAAGTGTTATAAATACATGCATTTATTATTATCGCTGTTTCCGTAGAGCAAATCATGATATTTTGCACGTGAATTAATAAAGATAGTGTTTTTGTTAACAATTTTGTTTAGTACCTTAATTCGATTCAATGAAAACATTGCATATTTTATAAAATATATAAAATATGTTTCTATTCTAGCCAAATTAATACGGAATACATTGGAATCTTCTACAAGGAAGCTAAATCCATTACTATAGTATGTCACATGTAATCAAGTAGATTATGCTGTGGCCTTTGATAGAATCCTCTATTTAAGACTTTTCTTATCACCATATAATAAAATAATCCCTATTTTACTTTGCAAATCTTCAGTTCTAATTCAATTCCTTAGTAATAGAAAGGTTGGACGGGATAACCTGGTTGGAAGGGGGTTGGATGCGTATCTTTTAGACTGAACTATCAGCCAAAGACTATCCGTGTGTGTGGTGGTTGACTCACGCTAATGAGATATGGAGGACTATGTCCTCCATATCTGGAGTAATATCATTGGAATTATTAGGTCAGAGGTGATCGTTCTCTCTTCCAGATCTAAATTACGATCTATGGATGAATGAATGAAATGCATGAATGAAGTCTGCCTCGTAAAAGGGCTTATGACGTGTGCGAGCTAGAAGTCAAAATTCTGCCCTCGGATGTTCAAAGTACATACTCTCAGAAGCTACTGTACCCCTCCTTCGATTGCAAAGTATAACACAAGAAGAACACAAGTAATAGAAATTTTGCAATCTGTTGAAGTTAAATTATATTTGTAGATGATAAATCATCAATCAATTTCATAGGAAATAACTAAACAAATAATGTTTATTTTTCAATTCAGAAAATGTTTAAATCATTAAAATCGCATTCTTTTGTAATAGTTTAAATACTATATAGAAACCAAGGAAAATAATCATGTACAACTTTCGAATAAGGGGTACGTTTTGTTTAAAAGTTAGGAGGTTTTAGTCCTTGTTCTTAATATGAAGTTTAAAATTTCAATTTTGGGAAATAAGATGTTTCAAATTTAATATCGATGATTTTAATAAATTGCTTTAAATTCTGAACAATTATTATTTAAAGTAGCGTATGAAATTATGTTAACTTTCTGCACTTCTGGAATTGGCTGATTAATTTTAATATTGCCATTAAACTTTTTTATGCTTATCAATATGTACTCAGGTTAAGGAGCGTAAAATGTTTCGATAGTTTTTCACCTTATAAATTTTCAAAACTTTGATAAACTCTAACAATGATAAATATAATCCTTTCATTATCTTTTTAAAAAATAGATAATAATTTTGAGCGGAAAAAGTTTTAATTCTAATTCAACTGGTTTTCAATTCCCATACACATCATCCCTTAGTTAAAAGGTACATTTGTATGTGATGAAATGTCTCAAAACATTTTGGGCTCCACTATATTAAGATGTATGTTTTTTTTAATAATTGGTCGAAGATATGGAGGTGTATTACAAACAAAAAATAAATATTGATCGTTTGAATACGTTACACAGAATTTGTTTTTTAAAAATGATTAAGAATGATAATATATAAAAATAAATTATTTTGAATTGAGACTCTTGATTATATATATATTTTTTAAAAAAAATTATAAATTATGGATATGTCATATAATCATCAATATATAATTTGAGAATATATTTTTCTCTTAATTCAAATTATATATTTTCCCTCAATTCACATTATATATTTTTCTCTTAATTCACATGAGCAGTAGTTTGAAACAATTTTGTAACAAAATGTTTTATTTATTGGATGACATAGTTTGACTTCAGTAAAGGTTTCAAGTTTGTAAGAAAAATACGTCAATTTGATTTTTTTTATATTAAAAGAGTCATAATATAGAATATCTCTGGACTTCATGAAATTTAACAGGAAGGGAGTTCATGTCTCTAACTGATGTCTACAAATGAAAACAGAAATTGAATAAAGACAATATAAAATTATTTATTCCAAAGTCTTTTTGAAGAAGAAACGAAAATGAATATTTAAATATGTCATTTATTAAAATATTTAGCACATAAATTAATATTTACGTAAAATGTGGAAAAAAACTTTAATTTCCCTTACACATCATACATTTTTTCAAAAAGAAATTTTTTAACCAACAGAAATAATGCAAACCTTCTCTAAGACTCCAAATTCTAGCAAATTCATTTAGTTTTATAAAATAACAGTATTACTTTTTTTGTTTTATTTGCAACAGATTAGAGATATTATATTTATAATCATAATTTTGTTTGCTAACTATTTAGAATTGTTAAAAACTTAGGGATGTAATTTATTATCATAAACCTCTAAATGTTATAAATTATATTGCATCAAGAAAAAATGAGCGTTTTCAGACCCTAACCTTATTTTTTATTGATATAAAAATGATGCATGCAATAATTTTCAATTTGTTCTAATTTTAACTATTTTTGTGAAGTTTAAAAATTGGAGGACACATTTATCAAAACTTGAATTTGCTGTCATATGGAATTTCATCATATTTCATTAGTACAAGAAATTTCGGTTGTATAACCATATCCATTTAGTAATAACCACATAAAAGCGATCAATAAATTGTATATGAAAATCATCAAAAAAATTGTAAATGATATCATGCTAATTGAATTAGTTATTAACTGCCAAGAAATGTGAACGACTTGTTTAAATTTCTCTATATTTACCGATAGCATCGTTTATGCTAGAAGTTTTAAATGACTTTATAGAATCCAAAATTTTGAAACTGACTTGCGATGAATGTACATGCACCCAAGAATATTCAACTAAAAACGATTATAATAATTAAATAAACAATTAAATATATATTTGGTTAAATTTTGATACTGATGAGTTGTAATCATTTCTTTTGTATATTCATTCATTTGATTTTAATTGATATCATATGATTTATTCATTTGATTTTAATTGATTTCATATGAATCATTCATTTGATTTTAATTGATTTCATATGATTCATTCATTTGATTTTAATTGATTCCATTTGATTCATTCACTTAATTTTAATTCATACCATATGATTTATTCATTTGATTTTAATTGATATCATATGATTTATTCATTTGAATTTAATTGATTTCATTTGGTTCATTCACTTTATTTTAATTGATGTCCTTACCTAATTCACTTGCATTAATTTTAATTCTAAATTAAAAGCATAAATAATTTTTTTTAAAAAAAACTTACGTAATTAAAAATTTTCCAATAATTATCATGCATTTTATAAAATTAAAAATTCTTATTTTGAAATTCAAAATCATCATTTTTTTATTTGTTTCAGAACACCAGTTTGAGAGTCGCTGTTATGCCACCATCAGATGTCACAGATGTCTTCCATTGGAAAACAACATCAATAAAATATTCATCAATATAATTTTTCTAATTTTAAAAATCCTCATCTGTCAGAAGCTTAACTTTATGACACATGAAACTTATTTCTTTTTATTAAAAATCTCATTGCGCCAAATGAGATGAAGGTCTCCCTGCATTGAACTTGAAGATAAGTGTTTATTAAGTATGCATTTAATTAATGGATCCGCGTATTGACAGACGTCTGATAAGAGTTGTCAATGGCCACTTTCCTCCGTGACTTAAAGAACAGCTACCAAGGTTCTTGCAGGATTTAACGTGGATTAATTACTTGGCGAGAATTTTGATGCGAAAGAATCAGAAAAAAAAGGAATGTTCGCCAAGTAACAGCCGGAGGTGTTAATAACGTCAGTTAAAGTCCAAAAAAAATGAGGATCGTCTTTTCTGATGATTATCTAAGTTATATGACATTGAAAGTTTTTTAAGTCATTGGAAGAAGTGGTTGATTAAAATAGCTTTTTATTTTGTATTTGTATATATAAAAAAAGAGAAGAATAAATAAAAATATTAAGATGGAAAAATTATTTTTTAAGTCATTAATTGATGTATTTTTTGCAAATTCCAAGACTTTAATTCACTTTTCTGGAAATAGGACTGAAATGATAAAATGATACTTTCCAAGATATAAGAATTTTATAAACTGATATAAAAGAAATTGATTTTTTTTAAATATCCCCTAGACTCGACTTCTCTAACAATATTAAAGAAAGCATTTATAGTTTTTAAAAAATTATTAGTCTATAAATTTATAATGCACTAGCGCATTTATACTATAATAAAGGAATACCTTAATTATTTTTTTTAATTTCAATAAAATTTTATTTTTATAAAATATTTTAAAAACATTCCATTTCAATTAAATTCAATTTCATTTTTATAAAATATTTAAGAAACATTCCATTTCAATTAAATTAAATTTTATTTTTATAAAATATTGAAGAAACATTCCGTTTCAATGATGTTTTTTGTTTTAGCATTTTTCTCTTTCTTTTGAATATATATTTTTTTCAAAAAAAAGTCTTTATATATATTGAGGAAAATTGATCAGTCTATTTCATCAATATAGTTCCACACATATCACTATATTTTAGAATAAATGTAGCATAATTTATTTGTAGCCCCTCACCGATTCTTTTAAAAAATAACTATGAAGTATTTTAAATAAAAAACGTGACATTTGAAGGAAACTGCTTTTAGCAAATTTGCATTAAATCATCCTTTTAGACCTTTTAAAGTTGTTTTTCTCTTCAGAATTGCAAAAAAAATTGTTGTCAATATATTAATTATCTACTATTAATTCTTGAAATTGATAAAAGAAGTTCATTTATTTCAAAAAACGAAATCTCTCATTATTAGGCAAAATAAATTTTGATTTGCTTTGAGCTGTCAACTTATATACTGCAAATTACATTTTAAATATATTTTCTTATTTCAAATATGAACTTCAATATTAAAACATGGGCTAAACTCAGTTTTTAAAATAATTTCAGTAAAAAAGTTTGAAATTCTGTTTACAATTAGAAATGAAGGCTACTTTCCCTCATTTCTCTATGCATAAATGCTCTTGTGATTGAAAAAGATGAGTAAAACATTAATAATGTAAAAAAATAATGAAGATAAAAAAATATTGCATCTTGCTAGGTATCACAAAAAATCATTTTATATTAAAGGAATTATCTTCATTAAAACAAAATGAATAGTTCTTCAAAAAATTATATATATATATTGCTATATTGCTGTTAAAAATGCTTCGAAACATTTTTTAGAATAGTAACTTTAAATATAGCTAAAAGTAAATGCAGTTTTATGAATTACTTAACACTGGCATGCTATCGAATTGCTTTGAAAATTTGAAAATGTAAAATATTGCCCTGCGAAATATATGTATTTTTTAAAATCTGATATTTTTATAAATTGGAAATATCAAAATTGTTAAAAATTGCATCAATGTTTACATTGCTTTTATATACAATATTTCTTTAAATTATGTATGTCATTCAGCTGTTTATAATGTTAATTATCAATATGATATATTCTATTTATACACTTATTATTTATAATTTTTATTATTTACCCATTTTTTCTTTTCTCTTCAATTATTAATATTTATTTGGTTTACCAAGAGATTACAGCCTCAAAACTTTAGAGAGCCTGCAACCTTAAAGAACAACGTTCTATTATAAAGTCAATCTATTGCCATTATTTGATTTCAGGTATTTTTGCCCCCTACATTCTGCTATATGTTTATTAAAATGTATAAAATTCAGTTTACCAAGAGATAACAGCTTCAAAAATTTAGAGAAGCTCTATCCTTCAACATCAACTTGTATTATAAGGTCAATCTATTTCTTTGAGGCATTTTTGTCCCTTCATTCTGTCACATGTTTATTAAAATGTGAAATAGAGATGTGCAGGAGGTGACTCTGATCAGTTTCTCTGTGGAGATCCCGCAAATGGTTTGTCTTTTTAATATTTTCTTTTTTTACGTCCATATTTTCCTTTCATCTTGCTCCCATCCTACTAGCTAGGTAATTTGATATCATAGGCATCTGAGGCGTAGGATGCCATTATGATATATATTGTATTATTGATGTACACTAATGGGATTCTATGTATTGCATTATATTTTAACGCATTTTTTCTATATATTGCATTCATGAAACATTTAAATGATAAAATTAGAACTAAATTTGTAACTATGAATCAGGAAAAAATAAACAGAATTATTTCGTTAAATAATTATCGTGATGTTCCAAATGCTCAGCATAAAAGAACAGAAAATATATTTCCTAATACAATCAGAAATGGAGCGAATTGGATTTTTCTTAATTCGAGAAAAATGTATATTTTCATGAGATACATTTACATAAAGAGGAAGAGATCGAAAAAGATAGCAATTTTCGAATCCTCAACAATATGCGAAAATAATTCATTTGGAATAAGGACGTGTTTAATAAAAATGCATTCATTGAAATAGAGACATTTTATCTAACAGAAGTTTATTTTTTTCATATTGAAATGATAGCTATAAATAATAAATAAGTGTAAGTAATAAATATGAGGAAATCTAAAAATCACTTGAATTTCAAATAAATTTTATCCGACTCTGGTATTATGATATGGATATGCGCGTTCGTTAATATAATAAATTACTTTCATATGATTGGTAGAAAAATATAAGAAATACAATGACATTAGATTTGAAACATAATTACTATTTTCAGCTAGGAATTTTTTCCCATATAAAGATTGTGTTTCTGCCTCTATAATTAAAGTATACAAATAATAGTTTAAGAAGCATGAAAATTATTTAAGTAATCTAAATTGGAATAGCAAAATTTTGCAAAGGCTTTACGCGGCATTTTTTTGTCACATGCTAACCGTTTCAAAGCTATTTACGGTTTTTAAATAAGATGATTAGTTTTCGCAAGGAAAAAATGGGTATTGCCAGTCGAAAATGTCGAGATTCTCTCACTGAAGCCGTGACCGTGATCTCTGCGAGGTTTAGAACCATCACAATCTCCAGCGCATATCTTCAATTGACCGTGTCTGAAATTTTGATTCAATTGGTTGAGCGAATAGGCCGCTAGGGTTTCATGCTTAAGGGAAGGGTGTTTTTTTTACCCTTTATACGCATTATAAACAATTTAGAGTTATCTCTACATCTTAGTCTCTTCTACTAATAAAGAAAAACGTTTGCCTTTTTTATGGATGTACCAATAATGAATGGAATATGTGGCTGTTTTTATTTGTTCTACTACTAATAACGGAGAACGTGGGTCTTTTTTTATTGTTATTAATATTATTTTTATTTGATGATAATATTAAGGACGGACCGTTTATTTTGTTACAACCAAATTTGACATATACAGTTTAGTTATGTTATACAGTTATTTCGTATACAGTTTTATCATGTCGGTATTTTAATTCTTTCTATTAATTAAAAAGTAATTATATGTTTTAGATGATTTTTTCCGTACTTTTTTAGCCTGATATTGCATTAAAATAGTCTTTGAAAATTAAAAAAATAACGAAAATTGTTTTTAAAATTCTTTTGTTTTGCACAATTTACTATATTATCTTTCAACGCATAAGCATAGGGAAGGCTAATCTTTTCTTTATAATTTTCAAGCATAATGCATAGAATAGATGAAAAGATATTAAAATAGCATATCTATGATATCTTCTTCAATCCTAAAATTTAAAGCCATGAGTATTTAACTAAGCATGAGAATACGAATATAATATAAATATATAAAAACACTAAGTAAATAAGTTTATCGTAAAAATAGTCTAATATATATTCTTTAGTTTTTTTTTTAAATTTAACTTATAGATATTCTACTTGTTTTCTAAATTTAACTTACAGATACTTTATTGGTTTTCTAAATTTAACTTATAAATACTCTATTGTTTTTCTAAATTTACCTTACATATAGAAAATCTGTTTTCTAAATGTAACTTAGAGATATTCTTTTGATTTTCTAAATTTAATTTACAGACATTCTATTTATTTTTTAAATTTAAATAAATTAAATATTAAAGATACCGATGTTTGGAATTTCATTCATCATATTCAAAATTGAAGAAAAAAACAGTTCATTTTCGCATCAAAAAAACATTGTATATAATTTGGTTGGAAACATATTCAATATGACAATATGTTCAATAATCAAAGAATAACCACTAAATAATGGGCGTCAATCAAATTAGGATTCAGTAGAAAGCATTATAATGATATCTAAATTTGCACATTTATTGTCTTCCTTAAAACTTTCGTGTAAAGTCCTTTGTTTTCTTAATTATAGAGTTGTTTTGAAATCTAAAGTAACTCTTGAATTTAAAAGTGAAACTTCCGAAACAAAATTCAAAATCATATGATCATAAAACTCGAAAATAAGTAGGGAGAAGCAAATGTAAAAATTTTTATTTTTCAGAATATAATAAAGCAAAAAGCTTAGAGAGTAGCACCGTCCATAAAATGACAAAAGTGCATAAGAATTTGTCCCAACAACATCCCATCCCTCAGCATCAGAAATATCTGAAAATTGAAAACATACATTTTTGGAAGTGACTTTCTCCCCTTTCACAAAAGGAAAAGCTTATTTTGTAGCTGTTTGGGAATTTATTTGTGCCTCAGGGTAAGTTTCACTAAGTTATTGCTCGACTCGCAGCCGAATCTGGATCTGTAAGAAAATCCGCGTTGTTTCGTAGCTAAGAAAAAGTCTATCTTCCACCTCGTTTTCCTAAGCTTCTTATTTAGCATTCTGTTTGGTGCGCATCCGACCAAATAAACTTTGAAGCTTAACGTGCAAGAAACTTGTATTTTTTTTCCCTTTTGTATTTTGATTTTTGCCTCGAAGCTCGAAGTTCGAATGTTTCAATATACTTATAGAGAGATACTAAAATCTTAGTTTCAAAAAGCCTGGCAACGATTTTTGTATTGTTTCCATGGGAACTATGAAACTATGCAGCCGAAGTTTCGCTTTCAAAGCTTTTTTTCTTTTCTTTTTGAGAAAATAAAATAGATTTTTTTATTTAAATATCAACAGAAAACTCTGAATCAAAATCTTTGAATATTGATTTTGATTGTAGAAAATTAATCATAATACAACATTTAAAATCAATTTTTATATATAACTTGTAGGTAGAAAATGCAGAATATCATATAAATTCTTCTGTGAAAAGCAATAATTTGTTGATAACATTGATAAAAAATCTCTTTTCATGACATTGCAACAGAACAAAATATATTTTTACTATCGCTAATACTGTAAAATAAGCCCATACTCGGGTAATGAAAAAAATATTAAATTTTCTAAACTTTATTATCATTCCAGAACATGATGTTATTTTGGGAATGAGGTTTGTAGCTTCAACAAAAATCCATTGGTGAAAAATAAAACAATCCGTAGGCGAAGAACTAAAATTTTATTATCTGCATGAACATCTAAAAAAATTCAGCTTTTAATGACATATTGTCATTGCATTTACAAAAGCTCTGACTAAAAAATTAAATTAATGAATACAGGAAATAAAACTTAGAAAAAATTTCATTTGAGCAAGTGATTATTTGAAATGAAATAAATAGGAAATGTGATATATTTTAAACAATCAATGCGAGACAAAGTCTTTTGGATCGTTTGCAATACTAAAGTGACTAATTCAATGAAACAATTAAAATGAATATAAATATAATTTAACTAGCAAGAGCACGAGGTGCTTGGCCGTTCAAGAAATTATATTCTGACATGATTCATTGAAATATGCAAAGCATATTTCCTTTTTATTTTTTTTATTTAGATTTAAGTAAAAAATCACTAAACATTTATATTCTAACATTATTAATTACCAAATATACGACATTTTTTTAAAAAAAATTAGCAATAAGAAAGTTTTAACAAAAAAATGCTATCACAACAGAATGTATTTCCTTATTGACCAATGACATTTATAAAACAATTTTTTTTAAATAACTCAATGTTTCTCAATAATTTATATCGATTTAGACTTTAATAGAGTTTGATTTTCTCAATATTACATTTTTGACATTTATTTCTCTTTCATATATTTTTAATCTTAAAGAGTTTTAAATTATAAACCTAAAAATCAGCTAGTAGTTTCAATTTCATGAAAGGAGATCATCTTTAATAGATGATATGTGCTGAATAATTCTGCAGCCTTTATATGATTACTGTTGGTGTGTTAGATAACTAAGTAATAATAAAATTACATCTTAGAATATACTAAATGTTATTAGAAAAATACATTTTTTAAAATAAGAAAACAGCTCAAATACAAATTTATTACATTTCGTGAAGTAGAATTAAAAGCACTTAGTAAACATAATATAAATATATATAAAAATACTGTTCCAAATTTTCTGCTAAAGCACCTTGTAGATTTATATCTGTAGAGCATTGTTTAGTTATGTGCTTACTTAATTTTATTTTAACTAAGTTAGAATGAGGATTTTTTATTGCTCAATTACATATTCTCCTTCCATCTTACAATTTATCACATCTTCACAAATAATTCTTTCATTCGGCATTCAAAGCACATGCCGAATTGATGTAACACATGCTTCTCATTTTGTTTCGTAGTAAGCGACCCGCTTGTGTGGGATAACACAAATTCCTTTTTATTCAGAGTTTAGATTAGAATTTTTTTTTAAAAAAAATGTTAAGGAGTCTTCTTCGAAAATTTTCCTTTAAAGGAAACTTCATCAAACGTTTCTTGTGAAGAAGAAAAAAGGTAGTTACAAATCGCGAAATAAATCCTGAGAAATTTCACGTCTTCCGTCGGGTGGAATCGAACGATTGCCCGGAAAGACAAAGATGGAAGACAGAGAAGTAATAAGATCTCGTGTTTGTTTTGATTTAAAATCAAAAGCTCTGTGGAATTTCCGCTCTCTTAAGGTTAGCACAAAAAGAAATTCCACTGATAAATCTCCAGAGATTTACGCTTTTTCATTTCTCCGCCAGTAACTATACGGGATTTCTGGAGGTAAAACGAAGAGTTATGTTTCATGTCATGGCCTGTTTTCATGGAAAAATAGAAAGTGTTACATATTTTTTTTAAAAAAAACCATACCTTAGAAAAATATGATTAAATCAATGCCATCCTTTTTCTGACTTTATTTTTGGCATTAAATTAAAAACATATTCTCAGAATTCCATTTATTTTAGTGTTTATCCCATGTTAGAAATAATTTATAGTAATTATTATGAAAATATTATCGATCTCATTTGTTGTTATTATCATCATTTGATTTATTATTATCATCAGCATATTATGTATTAAGGTTTGATAATCAATAAAAAGTTATTACCAATACCATTTCTTATAACCATCATCATTTAATTTATCATTACCACCTTATATAATTTATTTATAGCTTTCAAATGTTAACAAATCTTCGTTATCATTATTTATTATGATTATCATGATTTAATTTATCATTATCAGCAACATACGATTTATTTAGAGTTGTTAAATGATAACAAATTATCATCAGTACTATTTGATATAATTAAAATCATTTAATTTATCATTATCACCAACATACATATATTTACAGGTGTTAAATGTTAACAAATTAAATAGCGTTTATTATGATTATCTTCATTTAAATTATAATTATCACTAACATATAATTTATTTGTAGTTGTTAAACGATATAAATGAATCGAAGCTTTATAAAAATGAATTCATATTCAATTATACAAAATTAGAAATTTGTATAATGGATATATACAAAAAATATTTACAAAATAACCTGTTGTATTACAATGAAATAATACGACTGAATCATGTTATTAAAAGTTTTTTCTTAATATTATGGGAAAATATTATTTTCAAAAATATATGAAGTACTCTCTCAGAACTAAACAAAACAGAACAATCAAAACTAAACAGAAATGCTTTTAAAAAAAGGCATTAGCTATTCACATATTAGATTTATCCAGAAAAAAAAGGTTTTCACTCCATGCATAAACTTGAATCACTATAGAAATTTCTAAAATATTCTTTAATATATCCAAATCCCACCATAACAAAAAAAAATATTATTTAAATATCTGCATGTATTGTAATTGCATTTCCTCAGATTGCTATGAATTCTTTACAGCTCAGTGAACCAAAATGCAGCTTTAGTCATTTAAATCCCTTTTTGAAAATAAAAATCCCATTTTTAAATTGCAGCATATTTAGCAGAATATAGGATTTTATAAAATTCTTTACTCCGCTAAGTGAATTTCAACTCAGTTTTTATATTCTAAGTATTTTTTTCCAAGTAGAAAATCCAATTTTATTTTGTAGAATAGAAAATATCTGAAAAAAGAATTATTATGTAGGGTCTCCGGAAACTCGGCATTTTTTAACAGAGGATAGTTGGACTTTAAATTTTATATTATTACAGCTATATTTTGCTTCTGATTTAAGCATTATTAAGGCAAATATAATCAAAATTAACGAAATCAGTTATATATAAATACACATATTTTATATCTCACATTATTTTTATAAAAATATTCTTAATAGAAACAAAAAAAAAAAGAAATCATGATGCTTAGTAAGATTTACCAGCTTCAAACATTTCATTATCTGATCCTTCCAAAAATAACGAGCAATACAAAGATTTAATGAAAACAATCAGAGATCTCAGAAAACTTCTGCATTTGAAGGAAACTTCATCAAATACTTTTTAAGATGGAAGGAAAACAATTACCAAAATACATCCCGAGAAATTTCATGTCTTGCAACAGTTCGATTTGAAACACTGCCAAGAAATACAAAGATGGAAGACAAGAAAAGAAGTAATAAGATCTCGTGTTTGTTTTGATTTAAAATCAAAAGCTCAGGAATTTTCTCTCTTTTTAAGGTAGGAAGAAAAACAAATTCTACTGATAAATCTCCAGAGATTTAGGATCTTTTTTTCTATTCTTTACTGTAACTTTGTGGGATTTTTGAAGGTAAAACGAAGAATTATGTTACTCGCCACTTCCTACGATTTTGGGAATAAAAAGAGTGTCAGAACTTTATTGTAAACTAAATGGCGAATAAAAAATATGTGTGAAAAGTTCCGACTCTTATTCTGTTTAAAAGCTTTGAATTCATTTCTGGATATAGTTTTGAGTACCTAGGCAAAACTGATCACAAAAAAAACTCAACCTATTACAATATCCTAATCATTAGTTAAATGATTGAAAAAACTTAAAATATTTTTTTGTTAAAAAAAATAAAAAAATTCAGTATTTAAGTGACTAAAATAAAGTTAAAATATTTTTAGTTTGATATTCTTAAGAATAAAATTAGTTTTGATAATTGTTCTTCAGTATATAACAAATTAATAATAACCAACAAATGAGATTTAACGCCACTTTGTTTGATCTGTTTCCTGTTGCTAGAAACCATTGGCGACAAGTCTGTTAGTTCAGATTAAGGAGTTTTCTGAGTTTTATCATATAATTACAATAAGTAGAAATATTTAAATTGCATCATTTGTTGTATTAAAATATTGATAAATAAAAATAAATTATTATTTTTAATTGCATAAAAAAATTAATTATCAGTTGATGTTGATACTATTGCACTCAGTGATTTTTTCGCTATTATAGTAACCCAGAAGATCAAGAACTGTAATTCCTTTAGAAATTCTAATGCTGATTTTCACATTAAAGTTTTTGACTTGTTGAGCTATTACACCAACTATTTTTGAATATTGGAATACGTTTATGGCACTTGCCATGGACAAGCTCATTCAGGTAGGCAGCAATTTAAACCTAATCAGCCTATCTTGCTTTGTAGTCGCACCAACTAGGGCCAAGAGTACGACTTTTGATACTCAATCATCATATTCTCTTTTACAGTCCATTTTTACAGAGAGTGGATTATTAAATACAGTATAAATTAAAAAGTACTTAGAATATTTAAAATTAAAATTTAGTTAAAGTACTATTATTAGCGGTCCACGCTTTAAAGATTTTGATTTCTACATTATATTTACACTGATTTATAATTTTAAAGAAAATTGTTTAAATTCATATCATTAAGATAAAAGTGTAATGCAGATAAATTTAAGATTAAATACCAAATTTATATCTAACCATTGGAGAATTGAAAGTGTTTTATAGTCGAATATTTCATTGTGAGAAAATCTTTAAAAAAATCTTATTCAAAGGCATAATAATTTTACAATTTTAACTGTAAATTATATTTGTTATTTATTATATTTCTGAATAGGAATTCATAATCTTGGATTTAGATTGGATCATCCGAAAAATTGAATTTTAATACGACTATAAGATCCGTCAATTTTGGCAACACTTCTCACTCACACAGCAACCCTTTTTGCGGAGATACGCAAGAAAACGGAGGGAAAAGGGTTAAGTGGGGAGATAAATCAACCAGAGAGAGAGTCAATGAGAGATACATTGCAGAACGATGGAGGAATGTTAAGAGTCGAATCCGAGTAGGAAAAATATCCACCCGGGACTGACGAAACAAGACAAGGGATGTCAGTCAGAGTCGGAATCGGGAACGAACGAAGCGAGAGAAGAGTAGAGTTAAGTCTAGGTCAGAGACCGAGGGGATTGAAAAATGATGAGAGATTTTTATTTTTTGTGAGTGCTGTTTCCAGTATCTACATGTTAATAAAAATTTTCACTAAAACTGGGTGTGATCACTGTCTCTACCGCTCACATAAAAGAAACCTCATATCTTACAATAATAATGTGAAATAATTAATACATTTAAAATAGTAAGAAGAAAACTCAGTGTTCCAACACCGAAACCGGAAGTTCGATTACGACATTTTCCTTTTCATATAGAAATCCATGACCCCCAAATATTCCATGAAGGATTATTATCTATCTTCTATCCTACGTTAATTAATCATTAATGGATATACCGTTTAATTACATCATTTTTTGCTAAACTATATATAGGAGAAACAACTGACAATATTTACAAACAAATGCTTTTAACACTTTAATTACTGAACAGGCCCAATCGGCCGTATAAATACTATCCAGTTAGGCTAGTTTCTGTTTCACACAGGGAAAGCAGGATGTTAAAAGAGTTATCAACAGGAATATTCTCGATTTACATCTTGCACCTTTCTTTTGAAACAGAAAACGACAATCCAGGATATTATTTGATCTTTTGTTTGAGCCGGGTCAATAACGAAAGGGCTAATGTATGTTTATAATACTTAAATATAACCTGGTCATCACAGCTTTTTCCAAAAGTCTAAATTTTTGAGATGAGGCTCGGTACATCTTATATATTACTTCAATGTTTTTTGAACCACACAATAGATGCCACCATATACAAACTTAGACTGAGTTTATTGAAGTTTTGCTTCATATGGAAGGTCATGAGTCTTGAAAGCATCATCAGTGAATGCCTCCCTCCTTTCAAAGCTTTTCATTTTACAAAAAATTCAAAAATGAACAACAATTACTATGAAACAAGTAATATATATATATAAAAAATCAATTTCTACCTAGGTTACAAAAGAAATATTTTATTTTAGTTACACTTTATTAAATAATTACAATTAATATAAATATATACAGAAATATAAAAGAATCAAAATATTAATGCTGCCAAATAAAAAGCGAATTCCATGGCCTTTTTCCATTCTATATAACGTGCTCTAACTCGCAGCCCAATGGATGCGAATCCAGCGCCTTTCAAACCAGGCTGTCCAGGCCTAACAATTACATCTACTATAAATAATTAATTAAAAAGTTATACTAGCATTGAATTTTTCTTAGCTCCAATTGAGGATTTAAAACCAAATGCGTGAATTTTCTACATTAGTTGGGGAATAACACAGTACAGATTTGAAATTTTTATTTTTTATATTCTGTATTATTATTCGAAAGTACTTCAAAAGGAATCGGAAATATCGATTATTTAACAATGTTTGATTTTAAATGCATCAAGCATTATAAAAATAAACAGAATCGTTTAAAATCTTCGGTTGGAAAAATGTAAAGCCTAATATCATCGGCGTTGGAGAAAATAAACTGAATTTATTATTTATATGAAGGTGAGAAAATGAAGATTTTTGGTGAGAAAGTTAGTATTTAATTAATTAATTAATTAATATTTGAAAAAAATGTATTAACATCAAATGTCATCCCTTACAAGTCTAAAAAAATTAATTTGAACTTGATTAGATGAATAAACACTATTTTATTAACAATAATTTGTAAATTATATATATATATATATATATATATATATATATATATATATATATATATATATATATATATATATATATATATATATACAGAATAAATCATTAAGAAAAAAGTCAAACGAAATAAATAATTCAAACTTTTAGCTATCATTAACACTTGCGAAAGCCTCTGGTCGTCAAAGGCGGCTAGCATAAAATAAAAATATGAGTAAACGTTATATTAAATATTTTATTTACAGACTGTCATCTAGCGGAATTTGTAAAGTTTTTAATCTCACTTTGAATTTATTAGATTCTTGTCAAAACACACAATGATGAAGAATAGGGAAATATTTAAAAATCTATTTAGAAAATATTGGCTTTCCAATCAAACAAAGCAATACGAACTTCTACAATGCTATTGGCAAAGATTTGTAATTTGATTTCTATAATAATTTTAGGGAAATTGATAGTGGTCGAAAATGAATACTACTAATACAGAAGCAAAGAAAAAGAATTCTTTTAATATTATGTAAAAAAAGAATGATTTAATTGATTCGTTGTCTGAAATATCTTTTGATACTTAGTTGTGTTTAAATAATAATTTTAAAAATTGTGGGGAAATGCAGGTGAAATAATTATTGTTTAACATGGGCCATATATAGGTAATGTTTAATGTATCATAGAAAATCAATTAGCAAAAAAAATTGTTATAACAAAATTTCTTTTTTGTTAGCAAGTAATAATCTCATTAAAAGCTTAGCCACTAACGATTTTCCCAAAAATTATTGCAACTTACAACCTTTAATAAGAGAGAGTTTAACTCATTTTCTAAACGAAAACAAAAACTTCTAGTTTTTTTTCTTGGAACGTTGGTGAATAGATGGCGCTGATTGTACTTTTTAGACTATTTTCTGAATTACATTCGATTTTAAACGCGGCGAATTTTTCTTTCGTTCGACGAGGTAAAATGCTACTGATGGATTTCGACAAGCTTTAGACCTTTTGGAGTACTATATTTTCGGATTTTCTCGTTGACTGTTATTTGATTGGTTTGAGTTTTTCTCTTTTATTCAAATTATATTCCATAAACCTTTTAGTGATTTTTTTTGCTTTTTTGCTTGTTTTGTGTGCATTTAATACGGTTATATTTAGTTTTGTTTTGAGTCTATGTTGTTTTGTTACGTTTGATTTTAACATTTTGTGTTTTAATGTTTTTGTATTTCTATGTTATTGATTATCTCCAAGACCTCATTTTCCTGGATTTCTTTATATTTTAACTTATTTTTTATTTGTTTTGTTTTGTTAGTTTTGGTTTCGTTTTGCGTGATTTTTTCTGGTTGCTTTTTAATTAAGATATTCTTTTTTTTCTTGGGATTTTTGGGTCACGGGAAATCAATTTTTGACTTATTGTCAGATTTCTCACAGAAAAAATCCCTTTTTGAATCCCTGCCTGAGGGTGACCCTTGAAAAAGTCTTCAGGCCGGATTCAATGTATTATTATTATCTCTACTTTTGTTTTTAAAATTTTTTTTGCCAATTTTGCTAATGTTTAATGTACTGATTTCAGTTTGGTATTCTTTAAAATATGTAAATTTCTGAAGATAATATTTTCTTGTAATTCATTTAAACAAGATTAGAGAAGGTAATATGCTTATCATACCATAATTACACATTTCTAGTATGCAATTACAATCCACAAAGAACAAAAATGCTCATTATGGTCATGTAAAATGAAGAAGTTAAAGGTTACAAAGATACTTTTTCCTAATTTCGAAAATCTAACATGAAAACCATGATAATTTCACCAGATGTACTATCTATCCAGATGTATTTATCCAGATGTACTAGAATATGCACTTTATCATTGTTTCGTCAGTCTAAAAATATTTTTGGGAAATAAGATGTCTGATTTCCGGTCAAAAACGATGTAACATTATTTTGCCTAATGGATAAAGTTTGGACACTTTTCCATTAATTTGATGGATAGTTGTTTTATGATAATATCAATAATTAAGGAATTTTGACTGAATCTGATATGAATGAATTATATAATCCAACTTTAATTCCAGAAACATGAGCTTTAGTTTTAAAACAATATCATTACTGGATTAAAAAAATGTTTCAGTTTTACGCTTAATAATATTATTTTTCATTTTAAAATCAAGCTTTTAATTTTTACAGAAAATTTCTCTATCTGATATTTTGATGCTGAAATTTGTACTCCGAAGTATAAATATTTATTATTTCTTTCCAGCTTTTTCTTGTGCTGCGATATATGACAATTAACAAGTCCGGTGATATTTATCTGTCGGTGATTTAAGCCGAGTGTGTGTTTGTTTTTTCAGCAGTGCCTCCTGGGTTCGAGAGTACGACTTATCTTATTTGTGATTCACATTCACTTGCACAACCCCTTTTTACAGAAGTGTACATTCATACATCTCACAGAAAGATCACAGACGATAAACAACCTTCCTTGATACGCGATTAGAACCCGAGACCATTCAGTTGGCATAGGATGGCATAGGGATAGCACCGAGAAAAGATGCTATCCCTATGCCAGGGGGATTATATATTTTTCTAGAAAAATAATATATATTTAAGAAGGATTCTTTATAATCTAAAAAAAAGTATAATCATATTTCATCCGATTAATAATGTTTTTTGAGTTAACAGACAAATGTACTGACGTTTTCCAATATTTATTTTTATGTTTTCAAGTAGGTCTGAAGCGTAGATATCAATCAAAATACCAAGTTTGAATTTTATGATGATTGCAGTACTTTTGCGTAGTTCCTACATGGAAAAAATAATTAAAAACTTATATTAACTTAAACCTATGCAAGCGTATTAATAAAAATAATTAGAATAATGCTTATAAAATGATACATACATACATACATACCATATATATATATATATATATATATATATATATATATATA
>JAOUZG010008087.1:3362446-3376095 GCA_026289955.1 Argiope argentata | reverse complement strand
ATATATATATATATATATATATATATATATATATATATATATATATACTGAAGTGACAAAATTCATGGGATAGCAATATGCAAATATACAGATGGCAGTAGTATCGCAGCGAAAAAGTATAAATGTGCAGTTCTTTTTCCTGAGCTTTCATTTGTGTTCAAGTTATTCATGTGAACAGGTGTTTCGTGATTTATGGGGGCACGACGAGAATTAACAGTCTTTGAACATGGAATGGTTGAAGCTAGACGTATGGGTCACTCCATTGCGGATATCGTTAGTGAATTCAACATTCCGAGATCCACAGTATCAAGAGTGTGCCGAGAGTATGAAATTTCAGGCATCCCATCCCATCATGGACAGCGCAGAGGGCGACCACCTGCACTTAACGACCGAGACCACCGACGTCTGTGTAGAATGGTCAATGTTAATAGACACGCAACACTTCGTCAAATAACTGCAGGAATCAATGTGGGACGTACGAGGGACGTGTCCGATAGGAATGTGCGGTGAAATTTGCCTTCCTTGGGCTATGACAGCAGAAGACCGATTCGAGTGCCTTTACTGATAGCACGACATCGCCTGCAGCGACTCTCCTGGGCTCGTGAGCATATCGACTGGTCCCTAGACCAGTGGAAAACCGTGGCATGGTCAAATGAGTAGCGAATACAGTTGTTACGAGCTGATGGTAAAGTCCGAGTGTGGCGCAGGCCCCACGAAGCCATGGACCCAAACTGTCATCAAGGCACTGTTCAAGCTGGTGGTGGCTGCATAATGGTATGGGCTGTTTCTGCATGGCAAGGATTCGGTCCTCTGGTGCAACTGAACCGATTATTGACAGGAAATGGTTATATTCAGCTGGTTGGAGATCACTAGCAGCCATTCATGGACTTCACGTACCCATACAACGATGGGATTTTTTTGGATGACAATGCGCCATGTCACCGGGCCAGAACTGTTCGCGATTGGTTTGAAGAACATTCCGGACAACTCCAGCGCATGATCTGGCCACCTATATCACCCGATATGAATCCCATAGAGCATTTATTGGACATCATCGAAAGGTCCGTTCGTGCCCAAACTCCTGCACCATCCACACTTTCACAATTATGGAAGTCTATACAAACAGCATGGCTCAATATTCCTGCAGAGGACTTACAACGACTTGTGGACTCCATGACACGCCGTGTTGTTGCATTTCGCCGGGCAAAAGGAGAACCGACACGATATTAACAGTCACCCCATGACTTTTGTCACTTATTATATATATATATATATATATATATATATATATATATATAGATAAAGATAAAAAAAGAAAGCGAAAGAGAACCATAGGAATTGAAATAGTTGGAATAGAAATTAAAAAATACTCATGAACTACTTAAGTTTATTGCTTTATTCTAAAGTTTTAATTAAGAAGATTTTACCTGGCTTCTCGAAGTAGGTTTCTTTTTCAAAAATGTGTACACAAATTCAATGCTCATGTTTATATTTTAAGTCAAGATAAGCATAATAGTCAAAAATTAATTGAAACTTATTAACATTTCTATATCAGTCTCATTTTTTATGAGACAAATTATTCAATTGCATCAATTTAGATGTCTGAATCATTTTTTATGAAATGCATTTAATATCTATTTTACGAGATGTATAATAAATAGTTTATATTCTACTCCTTAGATAAGAAGTTGCATGAATTAAAGAAGCCTGTACTGTTGAAAAATGCGAATTGATTCAGTTACCCAAACCAATATCAAATTATAAAATTGTTTTAAAATTAAATTCGTAATCATTTTAATATATTTCATAAGAAACCTGCCATTCTAATTTTAATTAAATTATGAGGTTGAAAGCTGTATATATATATATATATATATATATATATATATATATATATATAAAAATTCTAAAATGATTTCATTAAAACTTTTTATTTATATGATTCTAATGTCAATCATTAATCGTTTTATGACGGTTTTAGAGCAACTCAGAAGTTTAAAATTAAAATATAAAAAAAACCTTTAATTAAAAAAGTGCAGTCTCATTTCGTCGGTTGTGCTTGAATTTCTAAAATTGAATTTTGTGTTTTTTGACCTTTATCATTACTTTAAAATAAGGGGAAATAAAAATCATTTGTTTGGGAGTAAAGTTTCAAACAGCTTTTATCGTTTGAGTTGTAAATATTCTCACTAAAAAGTTTCAAACTTTTTTAAAAATATGAAAAGCAATTAAGTTAGATAATCAATAGATTTTTTTAAAAAAAATCTTACAAAAGTATGAAAGAAACTCCAGTATTAGAAATTAAATATTTTGATTTTGTGATACAGTAATAAATATTAAAATCATATAATGAATTTGAAACTGAGTTTTACTGCAACTTAATTTTTTTTGGTTTTTGTTTGGTTATTAAATAAAAAATATAGGCGAACTTAGTCCAGTATTTATTAATACATTTAGTTGTTTATGTAGTTTTTTATGTAGTACATTTTGTGTAGTAAATAGAAAAAAAATAATAAATTTTTAAAATATTTGATGGTGCTATTTTAATTACTTGGAATTACAAAAAAAAAAGATGCACCTTTGGACAGTATTATAAGCAAACATTAAATTCTGCATTCCGCTATTTTCAAATGACTGCTGATAGTAATTATATTTTCTTTATCTCGACATTATTATGAGATGTACAGTTTGTACCGTATTACGAATTTTCAAATACTCAAAAAATTCTTTTTAAAAAGAGTATTAAAACAATGGTATGAGCAAACATTTTTTAATGTATTAAAAAAAACTTATAAAGAGATGAAGTTCGATATTACGAATAAATATAATTAACATTAGATATCAGAACAAACGAAATGTTAGTTTACTTTTAAAAACATAGAAAAATATTCTTTTTCCAATTCATATTCTTGATTTCAAAATAAAGAAGTTATGATCAGTAAAATCATTGGGATCAGTGATATTATTTTAAAATATCTTGACATTTTTAGATAATTAATATTTATATTTTCTAGTTATAATAAATACAAAAAAATAGTATTTTTATTCTTCAGTTAATATTTAAATCAAGATGAAACGGTATTTCGAATTATTTTTCTACGACTGTTTCCAATTATTACAGTGGAAATTCTCTTTTTAAGTAGTATTTATGTGCATACATGCATAAATATGTATTCAAATTGAAAAGAACTTGTGATTTTAGAGTACTTTTATAAAAGAAAAAGGATAAAAAATTTTGGAATCTGAAACGAAATAAATTATTTGAAATATTTCTAAATTCTTATTTTCCAGTATCATTTCGATTTTATACCGACTGGTATGGTAAATAAAATAATTTCCAAAAATTTACTTATTTTAGTCTCAATAATTGAGAGAGAATTCACTTGTTAACAATCTGTTTACTATTTAATTCTAAGAATGTGAGTGAAGGAAAGTATTTTCATCAATTCTAATTGGAAGTTTCTTGAATTTTTTTTAGACCTACGGAAAAATAAAGTTTTTACTTGACGCAATAAATACATTCTCAGAATATCCTTCTTATCGAAAATAAGTCCAAAAATAGCATTGCCCCTAATTCTGAGAAGTTCTTGTATGAATAACAAAAACTTCTACTCTGAGTAAACAGCAGCTCAATTTTTTTTATTGATTTAAATGTGTTTCGCAAAATCAAATAAGATTATAATACCAGGCGATAGCCTTGAAGTGCTGTTGACAAAGGACTTTACCTGTTGGAGAATCTTGTAATGCCTGTCTAAACTAAATGTTGCTAATAATTATCAATACTGCGAATCTATACATTCTTTTGTATTTTATATTTGCTGCTTTTAGTGCTAACCTGTTTGCGTCTTGGTATAGGTGTAGCATGTCTTCCCCATGATCTAGGCCTTCGGGGTTCGTTTCCCGGTTTGGACACGGTTGTTCTACTGTGTTCTATCTGTAAGGTGTGTCAATGTGGCTTCCTGAATAAAAAGGCTGTGAAAGTGAATGCGATGAGTGAGTAGCTATAGCTTGTTCTTGGCTCTAGTTGGCACTCCTTCGGCTTAAAATGAGAGACACTCATTTCGGCTTAAAATTCGCTGAAACCTCATAGAAGCTTCTCTTAATGTAGGCATCCTGACATAGGGATGAGGGGTCTTCTCAGCAATTTGGGCGTCTCTGTTTGGGCATGGTTGTTCTTCTGTGTTCTGTCTGTAAGATATGTGAATGTGCCACCCCCCTGTAAAATGGGCTTTGCAAGTGAATGTGATGAGTGAAGTATTAAAAGTCACACTCTTGGCCCTAGTTGGCGCTACTTCAAAACAAGAGACGCCCATTTCATCTTAAAAATGGATGAAGCATCAGGTCAGGCGTCAGGGCATAGGGCTAGAGCGTCTTCACCATATTTGTAAGCATCCCGGGTTCGAGTCCCGGTTTGGGCATGGTTGTTCTTCTGTGTTCTAACTATAAGGTGTCTGAATGTGACTCCTTGAATAAAAGTGATATGCAGGCGAATGTAATGAGTGAGTAGCTAAGGTCTACTCTTGGCCCTAGTGGGCACTACTTCAAACAAAAGAAGCTCATTTCGGCTTAAAATTCACTGAGGCTTCATTGAAGCTTGTCCTCATGTTAACGTCCTAGCACATGGGTAGAGTGTCTTCCTCGTGTTCTGGGAGTCCCGGTTTGGGCATGGTTGTTCTTCTGTGTTCTATCTGTAAGGTATGTGAATGTGCTCCCTTATAAAAATGGGCCTGCAAGTGAATGTGATGAGTGAAGTAGCAAAAGTCGTACTCTTGGCCCTAGTTGGCGCTACTTCAAACAAGAGATGCCCATTTCGGCTTAAAAATCCATGATACATCAGGGCAGCTTGTCTTAAAGCAGGCGTCCAGGTATGTGGGAAGAGCGTCTTCCCCGTTTTGTAAACATCCCAGGTTCGAGTTCCGGTTCGGGCTTGATTGTTCTTCTGTGTTCTATCTGTAAGCTGTGTAAATGTGCTCCCCTATAAGAAGCGACTGAGCTTTAAGTGAGATTTAATTTTTACTTCTTTTTACCTCTTTTAGAACTGGACAATTATAAGGGATAAGTTTATCTTGGATATTTTATATCTTATCTTTTGGTTACCTATATTTTTTCACTATTAGTAATTCCCATCTCATTTTGGGTTGAATAGCAATAGAATAGCTATTGCAATATATAATGGATAATTTTGCTAAAATCATGAATGGAGAAAAATCTCTTATTTTCTCGCAAATATCTTTATTTGAATTTAAGAAAAAATAATAAACTTATGGAAACTTCTTCCAAGATTCCATGGCAATGGAAGGTTTCTTCAGTTGAAGAACAAACTTAAAAGAAAATAGCAGACGTCTCTCCCACGATGTATGGAGATACAAATACTCTTGCATTCCAGCAGGAACAGTAGCTATTACGGACATTCTTTTGTTGACTAGTCATTCTTCTACCGAAAGTTTGCCTTTTGAAGTTTACAAAAGTCTGGTCTTTAGAGGACTTTTTATTAATAAACTTTCTGGGAGTTTTTGGATTTTTGGGCCATTTTTTAATAAAAACAACTGGTTTTGGTAAATATCTAAAAATAACTGAATTTTGCTTTATTTTTTATTAACATCTAATTGAAATCAAAAGGCATCGCTTCAATTTATATATCTACTATCTTTAAAATATATTTATATCAATAATTAATTAATCTTTACATTGTACATTACAAACAATTCTAATCAAATTAAGGGTCTTTCGAATTATTATATATGTTTCATATAATGAGAGTTACTAAAATAATATTGTTTTAACAAGTATAGCGAACCATATAAATTCTAAAATACATAAACAATTATTCATATTTTAAAAAGTGCAAAAAAATAAAGTAATAAATACATGATTTATTACTTTAATTAAATACAAATTACAGCAAGCAACAGGGTGCTCCAAAGAGAAATAATTTCACGTATGTATTGTATGCTTCTCAAGCATTTAATTCTGTTAACCAGAAATAGTTTATTTCACAAAAAATTAATTATAGTTTCAAGCTCCTTGAGGAAGTTTCGGAAAAAAAAACTAATTCGCATGAGTACATCATAAAAGTTATTAAAGATAAAGATTTTCAGTAAAAATAATCAAAATTATCAAAATTATATTATTTTTTTAGTTATTAGAGATGTCTGCTTTCTTTGACTCTCAATATTCTTTAATGGCAAATAATATAACTTCTAGCTTTTTAGAGTTCTGATTTCTCTCATTTAAATTTCTTTTTTTGTCATTTTTAGGGTATGGAGGTGATAATGCTTTAATTGTTCTTATCTGCATTTGGTCAATAACATCAACTTTAAAACTGAAATTGTACACTTACGCATATCACTTTTTTTTGAAATTGCGAAATGTTGAAATAAGATAATTCCGTATTGTCCAAATAATGAGTAACAATCGGGAAAATTAAAATTACATTAAAATAAAAGATTAAAATGAAATCTAACATGCATATTTCATTGTCTCATGTCAGAGCATCATTTCTTGAACGGCCAAACACCGCGTGCTCGTGCAAGTTAAGTTATATTTTTATTCATTTTAATTGCTTCATTGAATGAGTCACTTTAGTATTCCAAACGATCCAAAAAAACTTTGTCTCGCATTTATTGTTTCAAAAAAAAATCCAATTTCCTATTTATTTCCTTTCGTATAATCAAGCGTTCAAAATTGCATTTTTCTAGGTTTTATTTACTGTACTCATTAGCATAATTTATAAATCATAGTTTTTGTAAATTCAAAGGCAAAGCATCAATAAAAGCTGATTTTTTTTAGATGCTCGGACAGTTAATATTTTTTTTCTTTCTTTTTCATCTACAGATTTTTGTTGAAGCCAAAAGATTCATCCCCAAAACAACATCATGTTCTGACATGATAATAATTTATATTAGAAGACATTTAGAGTAGTATTAACATTATCTATTCAGCGCAGCATTATCTTTTCAAGACCTGAAAGCAATAATGCTTAATACATGTACTGATTAAATAAGGTAATTTCTTATGAAATAATCATACATTAATAATTATTTATAAGTATTTATATTAATAAAATACAGTTACAAAGCCTTTCTGTTTTAGAGTTGTCCTGGTATTTTCTCTTTATTTGAAGTAGAGATTTTTTTATGTTAGAGATATTGCAACATGACTGCAGTTTTAAAACATGACTGCAGTGTTAATTTTGTGTCTATCATTTCATAGCTGTGACTCGTTTTCATTTTTTTTCTGCAAATTTCGTAATATTTTTCTTTTATAATCTTTATTGAATATGGAATATTTTTGGCAAATATTACTAATCCAAGAGATTAAGATATTATCTAAAATAATGAATAAATTTGCCTCACTTAAAATCAAAGATAAATATTAGTCATTCACTTAAGGGATAATTTATATTACAATATTAGTTTTCAATCTATTACTAGACGAAAGAAAACCTATAGGCTTAAAAACATATCTAAGCAAATTAATGATCTTTGAAATTAGTACATATACCTCAAATAATGGGAGTTAAAAAAACGTTATTATTTTAACAAGTAAAATGAATCATATAAATTTTAAAATAAATAAATGAGTGATTTATATCATACCATAAATTGCATAAATGCTTCATTTATTTGACATTTTTCAAAATTATTTTTTTATCATTTGAAATTATTATACATTATTTTTTATAACATTGCATGAATTTACAATTAAGGAATACTGTTTTTTTAAATTGAAATATGATAGAAATAGATTCCAAGCAAGAACTTTGATTGGATTTTTTAAAAAAAAGTCTAAGCAAATTAAGGATCTTTCAAATTAGTACATATACCTCAAATAATGGGAGTTAAAAATGTTATTGTTTTAACAAGTATAACGAATCATATAAATTTTAAAATAAATAAATGTGTGATTCATGTATCATAAATTGAATAAATGCTTCATTTATTTGACAATTTCAAAATTATTTTTTATCATTTGCAATTATTATACAGTAGTTTTTATAACATTGTATGAATTTACAATAACGAATACGAATTTTTTTTATTGAAATATGATAGAAATAGATTCAGAGCAAGAATTTTGATTGATTTTTGCTAAAAAGACAATTCCAAGCAAATTAAGGATCTTTCAAGTTAGTACATATACCTCAAATAATGGGAGTTGAAATTTTTTTATTGTTTTAACAAGTATTAAGATTCTTATAAATTTTAAATTAAATAAATGCGTGATTTATATCATATCATAAATTGAATAAATCTTTCATTTATTTGACATTTTTCCAAATTATTTTTTATCGTTTTCAATTATTATATTGTAGTTTTTAAAACATAAATGTGTGATTCATATCATATCATAAATTGAATAAATGCTTCATTCATTTGATATTTTTAAAAATTATTCTTTATCATTTGGAATTATTATACTGTATTTTTTATAACATTGTATGAATTTACAATAAAAGAACACTAATTTTTTTATTGAAATATGATCGAAATAGAAACAGTGCGGGAATTTTGATAGCTTGAAAGCTAAAAAAGGAATAAATATCATTTTAAATAATGACCAAATCGCTTCTGGTTAAGATATGAATATATTAGCATATTTGTCACAGAATAATAACTTCCAAAATTCATTTGCGTGTCTTTCGCAGATTGAGCTGGTAAGGAATCACCATTATTTCTTCCAGTTTTATATTAAATAAATCAAATGCTTTTCCCCATACGTCAGTTACAGAGAAAGGTAAATATATTCACAAGTCTGCCAAAGAAGGTAAAATTCAGTTTCTGCTTTATTGAACTAGACGTTTCATGCATTCCTTTTGCTGTCAATATTAGATCATATCGCCGTTCATGAAGGCTAGTAATATGAAATTATTTTTCCTACGAAATCGTTAAAGTACTCAAAAATCTCATTTAGATAAAATTGTTCCTGAGGATAATATGAGTTCATATGAACAATCCTCACTCGGTTTAGGTATGGGGAAATAATATACCATCCAACACATAATATTATGACAGGGATATCAGAGAACATTTTAAAAATTATGAAGGTTATATTTTATTTCTTCAAAAGTTGATACTTAATGAAACATATACACGCACGCAATCTCCCCATAATTCACAATAAACCATTCATTTTCGATTCCAGAAAATGCCATCGAATATATCAATAGATAGAATATGATTATAGGACTTTGGGTTTCAAAACAGCTAATTCAGACGTCTTTTTAAAAAAACATCTAATATATATAATATTTTATAATAATTCAGATGTTTAGAAGCAATCACAGTGTTTTACTAAATAATGTTTTTTATTCATAACTTTATACAGTCCAAAAATTACTTTAACAACAATTCTAAATTCTCTTTTTAAATCTTTTTTTCTTTCTGTTTTTTGAAAATAATGCTGGTCATAGACAGGCCCGCTAACAAAGTGACCGATTTTAACCATACAGTCTCTTGTTTTTTGTACAGCCAATTGGAGCCAAGAATACATCTTAGGTAATCACGCATGACATTCGCTTGTACAAACTTTTTTTACAGATGGATGCACATTCGGCCACCTCACCGATAGAACACATAAAGAACAAACATGCTTGAAGCGGGACTGGAACTCGGGATGCCAAACGAAGACGCACTACCCCTATTACAAGACTTTCCGTCTTTACATTAAACAGTTTATTCTTCATGGCATTTTCAAAACAAATCCAGCCAACCCCCCATTTTTTTTTTTTTTTTTGCCTTTGACTATAGTGATGAAATGATTTTTTCGTGTACGGATTTTAAGTTATTATTTTCTAACTTTCTTTTAATCCAATATATTCTGCATTTACCTACTTCCTTAAAGAAAATATTTCTGGCTATGTAATAAGCGTTGAATACTAAATACTTAATAACATATGTCATTCTTGATTTCAAAAATGCATAAAGGATACTGCCTCTATAAGTATCCAATGCATAGGATTTTGAAATAGATATGGATCTATTAAACGCAAATATGTTAAAAATGGGTATTAAACATCTCATGTTGGTGGAATTGTATTCATTACAGAATACAATGTCATCGTAATATTTGATATATTCTATTTTGGTTATTATAGATTATAAAAAATTATGTTTTACTATTTATTTTAGGATTTTTTTGTAGAGAAAATTTATTTTTCTCTTATCTAAATTAGCATTTACCTATAAGGATCCTCTTTATAAAAGGATTTTTGTAGCTAACTAGGAATATTTTCTTATCATTTCAGTAAAAAAATCTAGTTCAATTCCTACCATGAGCACACACACACACACACACATACACACATATATAAATATTTATATATATATATATATATATATTATTTTCTAACTTATATATCTAACTAATATATATATATATATATATATATATATATATATATATATATATATGTATAGTTCAAAGTTCCAATCGTTAGTAAAATAGTTTCTAATTCATCCAATCGAGTTCAAGTAAATTTTTAAAAACTTGTAGTGGATGACATTTGATGTTAATACAGTTTTTTTTTTCAAATATTAATTCCTCAAATTTTTATTAGTTAATTAAAAACTAACTTTCTCGCCAAAAGTCTTCATTTCCCTGTTGCCAAATAAGTAACAAAATTCAGTTTGATTTTCCCCAACGACAATGGGGTTTGGCTTAACATGTTTTCGGGCGATTATTTCAAACGTTTCTTTGTATTTTCATAATGTGTGACGCATTTAAATTAAACATTGCTTATTAATCGATTTACTATGAAATACTTACGAATAAAAATATAGAAGAATAAAGAAAATTAAATATTTTTAATCTCTATTGCGTTATTCCTATTTGATGTAGGAAATTCATGCATTTTGCGTTGTCACAATTGGCTTTGAATCCTCAATTGGCGCTGAAAAATTCAATGATTGTATAATTTTTTGATAAATTATTTATAGCCAGTATAATTGTTAGGCCTGGATATCCTAGCTGGCCGGGCGTTGGATTCACATCCACAGGGATGCGAAGTCGAACTCCTTATAAAGAAAGTAAAATGGAAAATTGTCAGAAATTCGCTTGCTATTTTGACGCTTAGTATTATAATTCAATCATATTTACATTAATTGTAATAATTTAGTATAAAATAAATAAAATAAAAAAAAAATTGCTGACCTAAGTAGGAATTGATTTTAAAAAAATGTTTTTTTTATATTAATTGTTGTTAGTATATTCTTTTTAAAATAAGATTAAATATTTTTGAATAATGTTTGATTCTAATAAAACCAATTAAATGCGTAATAATATATTTTAAGACGCAAATATTTCTACAATGCTTCAATAAAGCAATAAAAAATGCATTGATTTTTGATTAGACAACTGGCATTTGTGAAGCAAACACAAATATACACCAATGAATATTTCGAGCAAAGATTCTCCCCATAACATCTGCGAAACAAAATCCATACCATTATCATCAAATCTGAAAACTTTCGCTCCCCATGGAATTACATTCGCCGATCTTATTCCAACCGCACGAAATGTGAATGATGCAGCTTTGAGAATATTTCGCTCAACGAACGATTGATATCAAGAAAAAGAAAATAATTCTACTCTTTCCACACTTTACCCTGAGGAAATGTCAAGAACAGTGCATTAATTGCTACCTTTAATTAGGAAATTGTTCCTTTATTAAACATGCTCTCTCTGCGCTTAAACAAGTAAAAATCGAAGCGCAATTTCTCAATTAACAAGCAAAGCTTCTTAGATCCAGTTTTGCCGACGATTTGGTGGTGTTGAATAATGATGAGATTTCTCAAAGGGATCCTGTTTACCCATTGCAAACCGGCTTTTGCTGTGAGTGTGAAATCCGCTTCTTCATTCCGGCCCGCTCCGGGTGTCTTAAATTATTCCGTCAACGTATCAGCCAAGTGAAAATGCATTTTTCACTGGGCATGCGATATCGCGACTTTTATTATCGAATTGGTCTAGATTTCTGAGAAATGATGTCGGGATCATGAATATCGATTTTTTGGTTAAGGTTGTAGGGGGGGGGGGAGCGATATCGAATTTGAATTTGTACTTGATGAATTTTGTTAGGAATTTTAAAGACGTGTTTGATAGATGTTTCCGAGCTGAATTTGATGGAAAAACAAATTGAGAAGCCAATGCATATTACTTATAGTTGTAATATTTAAACAGATCTTTTGAAAATAATCTTTTAAATATATCATTGTTAGTATTTTTTATAAGCATTTTGTTTTGTAAAATAAAATTTTACATTGAATTTTTTCGTATGTGATAACTTGAAAAATAAATGAAATGGAATAATGATTTTCAATTGTTACTTTTTCTCTTATGAAGCATTCAATTTTTCATCAATATTTTCAAAAGTAACTTCATTCTATGATGTACTCTTATTTCTTGATTCCATTCAACGTTTTCTATTTAATAAATCAAATGAATTGTTGTAAAGATATTACGTCAATGGTTCCACGATGATTCCATGTGCCGAATGTAGGGCTTGAGTTTAATGATGTAAACAGATCTTTCTGGATCCCTGCTTTTCTATCGTCAAGGTCACTCAAGGTCAACAAGTGCAAGAATCTAGATCAAATTTCGACACGTGTCGGATTTGTGTGAATATCATGGTATATAAGAGCAGTTAAAGTGATTTCTTGCCTTTATGCCTCATTGCCTTCTTGTATGTTCTTGTCCGCAATGCTTGTACGTGCATGCTTTTGGAGAGGGCATAAAAATAAATTAAAAATTTCAACCTGCCTTTTCCCGGATTTTTCATTATCAGTGTGCGTGTGTGTGTGTGTAATACTAATTCGTTGAAATTTTGTTTTATAAATCTATGATTTTCTATTCTAAATAGACCTGTGTCGAATCAGTATCTCACAGTAAAAGCACTGAAGAAAAAATTTTACTCTTGCATCGCTCCTGAATGGAGGTATAGACTGAAGTATTACTTACTACTTATTCTTAGGGAGAAAACGATAGAAAAATATATAAAGAAAGTAAGTTAGTTACTATAGAAAATAAACCTAGAAAAATGTCATTTTGAGCAAGTGAATATATGAAATGAAATAAATAGGAAATGGGATATTTTTTAAACAATAAATGCGAGACAAAGTTTTTTTGGATCGTTTGCAATACTAAAGTGACTCATTCAATGAAGCAATTGAAAGGAGTAAAAATGTAATTCAACTTGCACGATCACGCGGTGCTTCGCCGTTCAAGAAATGATGCTCTGACATGATACATTGAAATATGCATAGCGGATTTCTTTTTAATCTTTTATTCTGTTGTAAACATGGTGATAAATAATTTGCATATAACTGAATATTTATAATTTTTGCTATTGAATACACACATTACTTTATAGAGATTAAACGAGAATCAGCAATTCATTTCGCCTGAGAAATTGTCACCATCAGTCGGAATGCTTCTCAGAGGTGAGCAGAAACGTAAAAATGTTCTTAATCATTGAAAGAATCTCAAAAAAATGTTGGTACCACACCACTTAAAAGATTCATTTTTATATGTCGATTTAGAATTAATAATTGCTACTGATATGAAAGAAAACCGATTCATTTCCCAATTGCATCATCATAACCATCATCAATACATCTTTAAAATAAACTGTCTTTACTATGGGTATTTCCTTC
>JAOUZG010008087.1:3346666-3362046 GCA_026289955.1 Argiope argentata | reverse complement strand
ATATATATATATATATATATATATATATTTTTCTGTATTGATATATATATATATATATATATTCAAATTTTAATTCATTCTATACACGTGGGGACTTCTTGAACATTGGATTGCCCTTTTACATATTTTCATATATATATTTAGACTTAACATCTAGTGCATTTTAATGAAAATTAGATCTTGAATTTTAACTTCTTTATTTTTAAGCACCTTTTTATATTTTTAAATACTTATTCTTCTCGGGTGTATTGACTGTTTACATACCACCCTCACCATTTTTTCTTCAATTCTTGTAGTGATTTTCTTAAATATATCGCATATGTACCATGATTAATTACTTTTCTGTTAACGAGGAGATGGTGGAAAATCATTAAAGAAATTTGGCGAAAATATACATTATTTGGCGATATTTTGCCTTTTAGTGTAAGAAATTTGGCGGAATTCTATATTATATTTCGATTTTTTGCCTTTTAATGAAAGAAATTTGGCGGAATTCTGCTATATTTGGCAATTTTTTAACTGCCGTTTGGCTAACGGAAAAATACCAATGTCTATTATATATAGAATATATAAATGTTATTATTATTTAGTGATAGCTCTTAGAATATATAAATATTCCATAAATAATTTTAAATCAGCGTTTTGTTAGATCAACTTTATCCAAAATTTATGAAAATTAAAATGAACTTGTGATTAATTATATAGATTTTTTGAGAAAATAATTAAACAAAAACAGAAATAGAAAATTAATTACATGTCGCCATTGCATAGTTGTAATATTAAATATAAAATCATTTAAATCTTTAGTACATGCTTGGTAAATTTCTTTTAGTGTGTTTGAAATGTTACTGCATTGTCATTTATTTATTTATTTATTTTGTCATCACTTACATTGGATAACATTCCACAGGTGAAATAATTATTGTTAAACAAATTAGATTGAGAAAATCGAACAGTTTATTATTAAATAAACCTAATTCACATTTTAATTATTTCAGTGATTTATATTGAATTCCCTTAACTTGAAAATAACAAAGCAACTCTTACAGCAAAAGATGGTAGACCATAATTGCCTCAATTGTATGAAATTTATTATAAACATAAACCATATTTGGCTCAGAGAATGATTTTCGAAAATAGTCATAATAAACTTAAAAAAATTGCAAATTAATTATTGAATAAGCAACAACTGAATGAATTAAATATCAACTATTATTAAATTGCTCAGTGGATTCTGAAATAGAGAAACGAACGTTATTTCCTCATTCATGTACATACAAATGCTTCCATTTTTGTAACAATTTCACCAACAAGTAATTGAGAAAATTGATTAAAATAAAAGCCTAATTTCTCCTAAATTATGATGATATCTTAGTCGAACAACGAAGGAAAACAGTCCAAAATTGGAATGCATGGCCACTGAATCAGAAATCTGATTATCTTCAAACTTAACATTGCTAGACATTAGTCGATTGGGTTTTTTTCGGTAGATAAAAAAGTTGTCAGAAAAAGGAAACATTTTATTTATCTATAATTTTTTTTCTATTATATTGTCAAATCATTATAAACTGTGTACATTATAAGCTGAATGAATGAATTAGTATGAGATGTCTAAGTTTATGGATTCGACGTCGTCAATATTCATCACCTTGATTTCTTAAACGGCAGATCAAAAAAGAATTGGTAAAAGAATAGATCTTAATAACTTATCACATGTCATCTATTTTGACAAATGCAGTCCTTTTGCCGATTTAAACTGTTACTGGGACATTTCCATCTTTTATTATGTACTGTTTATAAGATAATTTATAAATTATCATATCCATTAATGGTTAGTTATAAGTAACCATTCCGAAGTAATGAAAGCTTTTGCTGACAGAACTCTTCTTTTCTCGCCGACATGGGAGTAATTGACCTTTTATTCTCTGCTAACGCCGCCTTTGCATTATACGCACGCACATAAATGCTTTTGTGAAAATTATGTTTTCCCTATTTAAGATAAATACTTGAATTTGAATTAAAAAGATAATCTTATAAACTATACAGGATTAGCATGTAGTTCAAGTTATTTATAGATATACATATTAATGTTTACAAATTCAGGAAATTTCTTCTCCGATAACACAAACATTTTTAATACTTTTTAACAAAACGGTCGATTCTTAATTCCTTCTTAAAAGATCTAGTGAAAGGGCCAGGGTAATGTGGTTGGTTTTGCGTTCGATTCATGCCCGTTGAATTGCGAGTTTGAACCCGCCAGCCGAAGAGTCACCATGTGTGTTTTTGGCTCGCGGACGTTAAATCTATCGTAGTTACGAAGTCCTCTATGTCGAGAGTAATACAAATGGGGGTACCGGGTCAGAGCTTTCGCAGTTTTGCTTGTAAAAGCAAAACTGCAAGTTGAACCTTTCTTCATTAAAGATACGAATTTTCTGAATTATTTCAATTTAGGCATTTTAGATTATACTTCTGAGACAACCTTCCTTAAAAAAAACGACAAAAAGTTATATTTCTTATAAAATTGTTATTTATTCTGATTCCAAATTTTATTCAATTACATTACAAATGAAATAATGTGAAAATTTATACTATTGAAATCATAAAAAAAATTTCACTACATCATGCATATTTTTCACTCATTGTTAAAACTATTTTTGAGTTGTACATGATTTATAAGAATAAACAATGTATTAAAACATGATCTTTTTGAGCGTTTATCTGCAATCGTCTGTGGGATCTTAAACTATTTAAATGCCATGCGGTTTCTTCAATTTGTATTAAATTAAATTTAAAATACTTCATCAATTATAGGTCAGAACATTGTTCCAACTATTTTAATTATTACCTTCTTTCGATTGCAAATTTATCCATTTTCGATGCAATTTATTTATAAATAAAAAAATTAAATAAATTTGAAATACTTGATCTAGCGTGTATATTTCGATTTATTAGTAAGTAAAATTTTATAGAGTTATCTTTGAAAAATCTAAAACTATTTTAATGCTAATTTATAATAGTAGGTAAATTAACGTCAATTAAATTATTAATTAAGTATATTATATAAATTCTATAACTTAGTAAATGTTTATATAGTTTAATACAAGAATTTCATAACTTAAAAGCAATTGTGGGAATTAATTAATAAAAATTAAAAATTTTACTCAAATATATTTGAAAAATCTAAAACTGTTTTAAAATTAATTCATTATGTTAAAACCTCTTTAGTAAGTAAAATTTTAGGCAGTTCTCTTTGAAAAATCTGAAACTATTTTAATGCTTATTCATAATAAAATGTAAATTAAACTTCAATTGAATTATTAATTTCATATATTATATAAATGTTATAACTTAGTAAATTCTTTATACAGTTTAATGCAAATATTTCATAATTTAAAAGCAATTGTGGAAATAAATTAACAAGTTAAAAATTAAAATTTTACTCAATTCTTTTTAGAAAATCTATAACTTTTTAAATATTAATTATCTATATCAAAACAATTAAGTAAGTAAAATTTTATACAGCTGTCTTTGAAAAATCGGAAACTATTCGTAATGCTAACTTATAATAGCATGAGAATTATCTTTAATTAAATTATTAATTTAATATATTATATAAATTTTATAACTTAGAAAATTGTTTTATCTATTTTAATAAACGTATTTCATGAAAGGAATTGTGGGAAGGAATTAATAAGTTAATAATTAAAATTTTACACAATTCTATTTCGGCATTCTAAAACTATTTTAATATTAATTCACTATAGCATGGAAAATTATTTAATTAAATTATTTATTTAATATATTATATAAATTATACTTCTTAAATAAAATTTTTATGTAATAAATTAACGGTATTTCAGAACTTAGGACCAAATGTAAAAATGGATTAATTTCTTAATTGATCAAAAGCAATGGTGAGAATGAACTAATAAGTAAATAATTCAAATTTTATACAATTCTATTTTGGAAATCTAAAACTTTTTTAAAATTAATTCATTATAAAATGCAAAATTATGTATTTAATATATTATACAAATTATACTTCTTAAATGAAGTTTTTATGTAATCAAATAAAGATATTTCATAACTTGTAACTAATTGCTAAAATGGATTAATTTTCTTAATTAATAAACATTTACTCAAAACAACAATTTATATTCAAAATCGTTCTCTATTCAACGTTTTAATGCTTTCACAGAATTGCAACTCAGTAATTGATCCTTCAGACAGGGAACATGTTAATGTTTATTTGCCAATCCCAAACACTTTTCTAATAAGCCTGCTGTTTCAAAATTCATCAAGATACTTTAAGTACACATAAACACTTCGCTTACTCAAAGTTACTTATTAACATCGTATCAGTTAAAAGTCAACTCGAAACATGGAATATGGCTGTCTAACAGACTCTTACTGAAACAATTACCCCTTCGGTTACAGTGAGATGAGATTTACGTTCCCTCCGAATCCATGCCTTGAAGATAATTTTGACAAACAATTCATGCGTCGTTCTGGTAGTCCGTCAGGCAGCCAGCAAGTTTCCGCCAAGATTCCCCTTCATTTGGTAATGCGAGTCTCGCATTCTTCAGTAATGTTAATTATTCGCCAAAGACGAGGATTTAAAGAGAATTTTTGGTGTCCTCGATTCTCGTAATGGAATAGAGGCCCCAGATATTCTTGAAATTCAGTTGCCTAATGAAGTTCCTTGTTGTTAAGGGTATTTTGTCGCCAGTTTTGGAAGTGGAGTTCGCTTGTTGATTAGATAAATTCTATTGCCTGGTAACATATGTCAGCTACTGGAGGCATGAAGTATCCTTATTTTTGTTTCTTCTGTATCTCATGAAAGGAGTTTACACACATAAAACAGTGTAATATTTAACGATGGATGTGATTTACAAACTTATAATGTTTAAATTTAATACAGGGGTAATTACTTTTTTTCCGAATTAAATTTTACAACTATTAGAAGAATACAGCTACTCTTGTAAAATGAATGAAATTTATATTTCGTACAAAGTAATTTAAAATTATATAAAATATTTAATACATGGGTAATTACGTTCTTTCTGTATTAAAAATTACAACTATTACTAGAATACGGCTATTCTTGTAAAATGAATGAAATTTATATATCTAATATTGTAATCTAAAATTATATAAAATTATTAATATGTGGATAATTACGTTCTTTCTGTATTAAAAGTTACAAATATTAGTAGAGTACAGCTACTCTTGTAAAATTAATGAAATTTATATATCTTATATTGCAATTTAAAATTATATAAAAAAATTAACATGTGGATAATTACGTTCTTTCTGTATTAAAAGTCACAACTATTAGTAGAATACAACTACTCTTGCAAAATGAATGAAACATGTATATTATTGCAATTTAAAATTATATATATAAAAATATTATGTGTATAATTAAGTTCCTTCGGTATTAAAAATGACAGCTATTAGTAGAATGCAATTACTGTTGTAAAATGAATGAAATTTATTTATATTATATTGCAATTTAAAATTATATAAAAAATTTAATATGTAGAAAATCACGTTCTTTCTGTATTAATAGTCATAACTATTAGTAGAATACAGTTATTCTTGTAAAATAAGAGAAATTCGTATATTTTATATTGCTATTTAAAATTATAAAACATATTAATATAAATTGGGGCAAGATATATTTGCCAAATTGGCTACGTTGTCCCAGGAAGGTTCTGTGTGCTTTAAATGGATTCCCTCTCATGTTCATATCCATGGCAATGACGTCGCTCATCGACTAGCCATGGAAGGTAGTGAACTCTATAATCCTCCATCAACTGTTTTAAAAGTCTCAGAGATTCCTTCCATGTTTATTGACAAAGTAAAATAAATTTGGAGGATTCCTCCTGAACACGATTGGTACGCCACAGAGCGCCCTGGTTTATCTTTGCATAACACCCACTCAAGACTTGCTAAGTTTTGGCCACATTAGCAGTTTTGTCTTCGACAGACCTAACAGGACCTTTTCTACTTGCCCTTCCTTGGCTATTGCCTCTCCCTCTCATCTCATTTCTTGTATCGGTGCCTCTGAGAGGCAACTGTCGGATGAGTGCGAGAGTGTGTTTTTGACCTTTTGGTGCGGCACGATCTTTTGAACTTGGTCTAGGGGTCTAGACCAAGGGGATCAGCAGCAGCAGCAACAACAACAGAATTATAAAAACAAAACTAAAAAAAAGATTAAAAGGAAATCTGCAATGCATATTTCAATGTATCATGTCAGAACATAATTTCTTGAACGGCCAAGCATCACGTGATCGTGCGAGTTAAATGATATTTTTATTCGTTTTAATCGTTTCGTCGAATGATTTACTTTAGTATTGTAAACGATACCCTCCCCCCCAAAAAAACTTTGTCTCACATTTATTGTTTAAAAAAATATCACATTTCCTGTTTATTTAATTTTATATAAAGACATTTTCTGCTTTATTTTCTGTAGTAATTAACTTATTTTTTTAAACAGAGCTCTTGTAAATATAATGGCAACACGTTTAAAAGCTAATTTTTTTGAGATACTCGGGCAGATAATAAAATTTCACTTTTTCACCAACAGATTTCTGTTGACACCAAAAACAACATGATGTTCTTACATGATAAAAAATCAAATACCACAATAATTTTAACAGGTTTTATCTTATCTTTACACTGTTTGTTTTAGTTAGAAGACAATTTCGCGAACATTTCTTGAATATTTTATATCTAATCTGAGGTTTGTTATGTTAATAAAATCGATAATAACTGAAGAAATTTAGAAGAGTGGTAAAACCGAAGATTTTGTATTGAGCTTAATGTGCTAATTTGCATAATGTTCGTTCTTCCCATCATCCTGTTTATTAATTAATTTATATTATATACTTATAATGGGATTTTTTTAAAAAAAATATTTTTAAATATTTCTAGTTTTTTTTTTTGCTGTAGTCATTAAATTATTTTTTGTTTAATCAGAGCTTTTGTAAATGCAATGGCAACACATAATTAAAAGCTGATTTTTTTTTCAGATGCTCATGCAGATAATAAAAATTCAATTTTTTACCTACGGATTTTTTATTTTTCTGCCGATGGATATTTGTTGAAGCCAAACACCTCATCCTAAAAACAACATCATGTTCTGACATAATAATAATGATTTCAATTTTATGAACTAATTACTTTAATTTAATACTCTACGCTTCACTTTAATAACTGAAATCCAAATAAATTACTATATTTAAATACTCACTGTAATTTTTTTACACGAGAGAATATGACACATTCTAATATAATTCATAGATATTTTTTTTGCTCTATCAGTTTAATTTTTTTAACGTTAAGGATTCTTAACGTTGCATTATAAGAATGTTCATTTCTTAAAAACATCGGGTATTTTATTTATTATTTATTTAATAAATAAAAAATAAAATGCCCAATGGCGGCCAGTCAGTTCGCCAGTACTAATGCCTGCTGAAAAGTTCAGTTGGTTTATTTATATAATTTGGTATCTGAATAGCTTCAAATTTGGATAGTCATTTAATTTACTTAAACTAACATTTAGGCGACAAGTTTTAACCTTCACTTCTTTCTCTGATTTTCTATCCGAATCCATAAAATTCAGTTTTAAATTAAAGTGGAATTGACGAAACTTTAATTAATATAAAAACATTTTTACTCAACCCAAATGAAATTAAAAATTGATTTAAACATTGATTTAATAAAATTATTTATGAAAAAATTATTATTATTTATGAAAAAATTATTATTAAAATCAATTATTAAAATTGATTTAATAATTGATTTAAATAAAATTAAAAATAGATTTGAAAGCAGAGTAGTTCGACAATGACGTTATATGTTCAATACATAAATTAAAATATTAATTTTTATAATTTATAACATTTTTGAATATTGCGTTATAATCTTTATTTCTCTTTCTTACAAAAAATGTTTAACAGAAATATTATTTGTGCATTTCATCATAATTATTTGTGCAATTAAGCCTTTTTTAAATCAGCTTTTAATTATTAGCTAAAGTAATATGAATAATCTGCTAAAAAGTATTATGTAAAAAAAATATTTGTTTAATGAAAAAATATCTTAATAAAACAATAGAAAAATATTTTAACTGTGTATAATCAACATATGAACATAGAATACATCTAGATATTTTTTTTTAGTTTTTAATATTTTTTGTCGAAAGAATAATTTTCTATTAGTGTACTACTTGCTCAACAAATGTAAAAAAATAAATACTAATTCTACAAAAAAGGGGCTTTAATAATTTAATTAATATAATTAAGAAATTACAAACAATTCTTCAAAAAGCAATAATCAATTATCAATATAAAAGATCGTTGCTGTAAAAAATCAACCAATGAATAATATATCAACGAAAAAAATATTTTTTTTTTACCCGGCATCCTTTACCTGTAAATTCGTACCATGATTGCTAATGAATTCAATTACTTAAGAAATTTGTCATTAAACTGAAAAAGGAAAAGAAACAGTTTGAAAAAACACTTCTTGATATTTACTCTCACTGAAGTAAAACTTGTACACTTATCAAGGAAGTAAATATAAATTAATCCGTTTAAAGGATCAGTTCCGAATGCAAATTAAAATTTCTTCACTGTGGAGTTCCCAACAGATAGTATCATCTCAAGTGCAATAACTATTAAAAAGTATTTAAATTAAAACTACATTGGCTCATTTTTCTGCATTACATTTCCTTTTTTTAGTTTCAGCACTCATACCATAATGACAAGGGCGTAAAAATAAAATAATTTATAAGATAAAATTAGAAAGAGGTGAATAATTAGTTCTGTGCATTCTCTAAAATGAAATCATGATTTGGTGCAATGTTAATGTGCTAAAAGTATTGGCGATATATTATTTTCCACCGCATTTCTTTGATTTTCTTTGTTGTATATTTGCTTTTGTTGTTGTTGTTTCTTATGGCACTTGCCATGGACAAGCTCGTGGAGGTAGTAAGCTATTTAATCGTAATCAGTGTCTCTAGTTCTGTAGCAGAGCCAACTAGGGCCAAGAATGCGACTTTTCCTACTCATTCATCACATTCACCTACACAGCCCTTTTCTACAGAGGGGCACATTCACCAACCTTGCAGATAGAACACAATAGAAATACCATTGACAAACTCGGATTCGAACCCAAAACGCCCATATCTTATAATGGCTGTGAAGAGTATCCCTTTTCATATGAAGCTTTACTTGAAAAATCAATTTTAACATTTGAGCATTATTAACCCATTCGCTTCCATGGCTAAATTGTATGAGGTTATTCACATTGCCATTTCTATTTTAAGTGTTATTGTTTTTCTATGTTTTATTACTTCAAAATAAATACACATATTTTGTCATAAATTATCATTTACATATATAAAATTCTAATACCATTGGCACAATAGAACAACCATTAAAGATAGAACGCAATAGAACAACCATTGACGAACTGGAATTCGAACCCCAAAGACCCATATCTTATAATGGCTTTGCAGAGTATTCCTTTTCATATGAAGCTCTACTTGAAAAATCGATTTTAACATATTGAGCATTATTAACCCATTCGCTTCCAAGTTTAAATTGTATGAGGTTATTCCCATTGCCATTTCTGTTTTGAGTGTTATTGTTTTTCTAAGTTTTATTATTTCAAAATAAATACACATATTTTGTCATAAATAATCATTTACATATATAAAATTATAAAACGATTATACTCGGGGTAGGAAATGAAAATAAGCGCAATCAATTTAGGCTGGGCAGCGAATGGGTTAAATAAAGTAGACTTTTTGTAAAAACAATTTATCTGTATCCTTTTTTTCAAGTTTTTACACTTATATATTTATGTTTGTGGTCATAAAAAGTTTGCAAGTTTGACCAGTTTTACTTTATAATATAGTGAAATTATCACGAGTATATTCGTGCTGGCAATGGGCAACACACTCCAACCACGGTCATATTCTTGGTTGGCAGCGAATAGGTTAAAAAAATACTGATTTTAACGTCATGTGCAACATATTCAGATCTTAAACTATCTTGTAACATTGTTTCAACATAAACCAGTGTTGGACACATATTTCTGATGCTACATTTCAAAATCAGATATTTACGTAACATCGATATTTTTTTATGAATTCTCATAAACACTGAAAATTAGGTAATCAAATTAGGTTCCATTAATCCGATAGGAAACAGAAATCATATCAAATTATTTGTTATTAAGCATGATCCAAATTTTTACGGAAAAATATATCTAAGTTTTGAAACAAATTAGTCTAAAAAAATAGCGATAAACCTTTTACGAAATCCTGGAAAACTGTCCAAAACTACATCTCTCATGTCACTCGGAAATATTTGATGTAATGTTCTGTTCACGGAAACGAAAATGACGTTTTGTCAGAATTTGCAGAGCATGCTCTTGATCAAGAGAAAATGCCAAAACAAATTCCTTACCGCTCATCGCGCACAAGATCTAAGTAGAATTTGTCATTTCCATCCAAATATTCTGTAAGTGGATTTGGATGGAATATAAGAGCTTTGAGAAATCTCTTGGAAATGCGTTGATTTTTTTTCTTCTTCAAATTCAAGTCAAACATTAACGTAATAACTTTTATGAAGTTGATTCTCCGTCTTTCTATTTTTTTATTTTAATTCAATTCTGTTTATTAAAGTTAGGTTTATATTCTGGCATATGGCGTTAAGAATTTGGATTTAATAATTTCTGAAATCGTTAATTTATTTGGTAAGTCATAAACACTGATCTGCTTGAATTTTCCAATGATTTTCGTAAACTTTATTTTGCTCCTTTCCTATGATTATTTATGTCGCTTTAGTTTATAAAACTTCGATTTGTTAACGTGTTGGCGTATAAAAAGATTGTTTTGTTTAAAAGTATGAGACAATGCTTGATGGAATTATTAACTTATTAATATACATGTATGTAATTATTGTTGAACAAATGTTAAGAGAATTGAACGTTGTACAAAGGGAACTGAAATAGATAGAGCAAAGGATTCTTAAATCTAACTTTATACATTGAATTAAAAAGGATTTTTTTCAATTTCCACTATTAGCTCCTACTCTCTATATATACAGAGGGGTGAAAAAATAATACGAACACTTCTAAAAGAAGAGAAACGCTTTATTAATAGTGGGTTGGACACCCCCACCTTTGACTGCATTACAGACTGCATACGACGCGAGATGGACGCATAGAGATCATGAACAACGTCTGTTGGGATATGACGCCATTCTTCGTGGAGAGCGGTCTCTAATGCCGAAATCGTAGATGGTGGAAGGAATCGAGCACGGACTTTTGACTCCAGATATCCCCACAAATGTTCAATAATGTTCAAATCAGGTGACTGAGGGGCCCAAGCAAGATGACCTACTTTCTCCTCATGGTCTGCAAACCATTCTTGCACGATTTTAGCTGTGGGGATAGGAGCGTTGTCGTCTTGATATAAAGGACATTCTCCAGGAAATACATTATGGACAAATGAATGAATTTGATCCCCAAGGATACCGAAATAGTTGGCAGCAGTAACCTTCCCATGCAGAATAACAAGCGGACCAACACCACGCCCAGATATCGCACCCCAATACCATAATGGAACCACCTCCTTGATTCACAGTCGGCACGCTTTTTTGGAAATGCATTTTGGGAACAAATGCTTTTTTGGGAATTCTCCACACATAAACGCGTCCGGTGGTCTCAAAAAGCATGAACGGGGATTCATCAGACCAGGTGCCTTTCTGCCCTTGTCTGCTATTGTGGCCGTGCGTTTTACACCATTGACGTTGCTGTAAAGCATGACGTGTTGTTATCAACGGTTTGTGAATTTCAACTCTTCCCTACATGATCGAAGCATGGGGCTCCCTTTGGACGGTTCTTGCTGAAATAGGGCTCTGAAGATGACTATTCATCTCAGACGTTATCTCGGAGAACGAATCTTTACGGTTTCAGGTCACTATGCGTGTTGAGACTCTTTTATCCCTCTCGGTAAGCTTTCTTTTGTTGAGTTTGGCAGACGCCACATTCCCGAATTTCGTGTATGCTGTCACAACGGCTGATACAGTACTTCTCGCAAGTCCCAAATGATTGGCTGTTTTCGTCACCGAGCAATCAGCGCACCGCATTCCAACAATCATGTCTTTTTCAAAGTCTGACAGGCCGGTCATTATTGTGTTTTTCAAAACTTGCGATAGACGCATGCAGCACCTATAGCACCTGTTGAAAGACTGATATTTTACCTTTCAAATCCGCTAGGTGGCGGACTTCAGTGCAAAATGACATGCGTGTTGCGAACCTTTGAAATTGGTGAAGCCTTTTCAATGGGTGATCGTATTATTTTGTCACCCGTCTGTATATATTTTGTTCAATTTTTCAATCGTTAGTAAGATACTTTTTTTTTCAACCAATCAAGTAAATTTTTTTAACTTGTGGTGGAGTACATTTGATGCTAATACAGTTTTTATATTTTATATTTTTATTAATTAATTAAAAAATAATCTTCTAGCCTTTAAAGTAGTCTTTTACAATAATTGTAATTATTTGGTTGAGGGGGTAGCCTGGTTGAATTCGCATCCCTTGGTCTGCGAGTTCGAATCTGGTCGCTAAGTTATCCATATCGAGATTTATACTACTGGGATGTTGAGTCAAAGGTGATCATTATTTGGCTGCTCATGGACCTCAGAAGTAACTGTACCTTTCCTTCCGTGATAAAGTGAAACAAGGGAAAAAAGATTGTAACTATTTAATAAAAAGTAACAAAAATGAAATTTTTCCTAATATCCAAAGTAGGAATTGATTTTTTTATATTCTTATTATATTTATCCATACTTAATGGAGGAATACATCAAACACAAATCAAGGCTTTTAAGATGAAAAAATAACAATTAGTAACTTTTTAGCATTTAAACTTAATTTTAGATCCCATTTATATTGAAAACAAATTCAAAAAATTTGAAAGATAATCTTAAACATGTTTGGATATCTTTTTATCTCGCGTGTTTTCTAAACACTTTGTTGAAAAAACTATGAAAAAACTGCCAAAAATTATAAATTTCACAAGTAATTTAAATGATGACTAAAATAATACTACACTTATTTGTAGAGACATTTTTTTATTATAAAATGTTATTTTTCAAATATATTTACAGATTATCCAACCGTATGCATTGGAATTTCGTATGTGGAAAAAATTGTTCTTCTTAACCGCAAAATGTTCACATAGTTGTTTGTCTATTACAATGTGGCAATTTTATCAAATTATATGTCGTTTATTATCCTTTTATTATTATTTATTTATATTATCCTACTATTTTATTATCCTACTATGATCCTTTTGAATTAATCGGTGGATATGGCAAAAAATTGAATGGGAATTGCTTTGTCAAAATATGGAATTTATAAACAAGAAGTATAAATCTGTCAACTTTCCTTTAAAAATAGTCAACGTATAGTTTTATATATGTTTCCTCATTTAAGAATTCCTTTGCAATATTTGTTATACCCAAAGATCTAACTAACGGTTTTTATAATTGTAGTTAAGATTTTATTATCCATAGGTATTTTAGTTTAATATTTGATTTGTAAATATATTTTTGCCTAAAATGTCGTGTTTTTTTTGTAATTTTGTAATTTGTAAATGTAATTTTTTTTTGTAACAAGAGTATTAGCTGGTACTATTGTTCAAATTTTCAATCGTTAGTAAAATAATGTTTATCCATCCAGTCAAGTTTTTAAAAAAATAAAACTTGTAGTGGACGATATTTGATGTTAATAGTTTTTTTTTTCAAATAGTAATCCAACAATTTTTTGTTAATTAACTAAAAACTAACTTTCTCGCCAAAGTTCTTCATTTCGCCGTCTGCAAATAAGTAAAGAAATTAAGATAGTTTTTTTCAGCCCCAATGAGGTTAGGCTTAACATGTTTTCAGCCTATTATTTTAAATGATCCTGTTTATTTTCATAATGCTTGATGTATTTAAAATCAAACATTGTTAATTAAAAAAAAATTCCGACTCATTTTGAAATACTACCGAATTAAAATAATACAGAATAAAGAAAACTAAATATCTGTAATCTGTATTTCGTTATCTCTAACTGATGAAAATTCAAGCATTTTGCGTTGCCACAATTGGCTTTAAATCGACAATTGCTGTTTTAATTAACAACGCTAGTATAATTCTTTGACCAATTATTTTTAATAATTATAATTGTTAAGCCTAGGTAGTCTGGTTGGTGCTGCTCCGATCCCAATCCCTTGAGCTGTGAGTTCGAACACCAAGTATAGAAATGACAATGCAATATAGTCTAGAAATTTCTGTCTTGCAGTTTAATATTGTGTCTCTGTCGTATTTCTATATATATTTGTGTTAATTGTAATTATTTATTAAAGAGTAACTAATTTGTTTTAATTATAAGTAGAAATCGATTTAATTTTTTCTAATTTTTAAAAATCTGTTTTAAGTTTTGAAAACTGAGCTTTAAAAGCCCTACAATGTTCATCAATATTCGTAGCAATCATTGGATGTATGAAACGAAATATGATTTTAAATAAGATTTTCATATTTTTCGATTAAAATGCAAATATAGCTTTCAGTTTACATGTTAAGATAATAAAACTCTCACACTTATATATATGTTAGTCAGTTTGCTGATATAGAGTTTTCGTTCTTCCCACCACTTTATTATTAAATAATCCAGTCTCCATATATCAGTTCTCGGAAAAGGAAAATATATTTACAAATATGTCAAAAGAGATGAATCTCGCTTCCTGTTTTATTGAACCGAGCATTTCCCTACATGCATTTGGCTGTCAATAACAGATTCCATTGGAGTTCACGAATGATGTCTGGAATGAGTTATTTCCTCCCGAAAACCGAACAAATATCCACAAATGGCACCTGAATAGAATTGTTCCCCAGTATTATAAACAAAAATATTTTGTATCAGGATTTTTTCAATTGAATGGCATACCTACGTCAATTTTTTTTCGGAACAATATATTTTGATCCTCAAAATTATTCGGATAGACTCGTATATGAGAATTTTCTGAAAGCTTGAGCAACTTCATTGCGTTGTGATATAGGATGAGAGGAATGTCAAAATGAAAATGACTCTTGATATTTCTGATGAGATGAATCTTTGCATCAGATATTTTTATTGAGTGCACCAAAATGAAGTATTGTAATATTTTGTTGAAGCAACTTGAATAATACTTTCTGATATATTTCGCAATTTTTTGATATGATTAAGAATCCGGTATCTTTTTGTGGTGGCATTGGGAAACAAAATTAAAAAATGAGCAACTAAACTCAGAGACAAGAAATGAATTATTGAAT
>JAOUZG010008087.1:3328838-3346656 GCA_026289955.1 Argiope argentata | reverse complement strand
ATTTCAAAATCATGGGGGAAAACATAACGTGTGTCTAAATAATGATGGTTAGCATTTGTATGACTATCATGTCAGAACATGATGTTGCTTTTGGAATGAGGTTGTTGGCGTCAACAAAAATCCGCAGACGAAAAATTTTATTATTTGCACGAGCATATAAAAAAAATCCTCTTTTAATAGCGTTACGCCATCTAATTTACAAAAGCTGAGATTTAAAAAAATGTTTATCACGACAGTAAATAAAAACTGGAAAAATGTCATTTTGAGCACGTGATTATATGAAATGAAATAAATACGAAATGAGATATTTTTTAAACAATGAATGCGAAGCAAATTCTTTTTGATATTTTGCAATACTAAAATGACTCCTGCAAGGAAACAATTAAAAATGAATTAAAACACAATTTAACTTGTACGAGCACGTGATGTTTGACCGTTGAAGAAATTATGTCCTGATATGATACATTGAAATATGCATTACAGAGTTCATTTTAATTTAACTCTCTTATCGGAATTAAGGAATTCTGCATGTATATGTTTGCATTTTTTTATTAAAGGTGTAAAATGCAAAATTATTTTCAGACTATAGCAGGTGAATATAATAAATACGAATGCAACTAATAATTTAGGTATTCCTCTATTATGTTGTATTTTATTTAAAAGGAAATTTACAATGTGCAATAAGACTGTATCTTAGTTAATTTAATAATTTTAAGATATATATACTCATTCTTAAAAATATTTAAATAATGCTTTGCAACAAAGGCAGTTTATTGATATAACAAATGTTTATTCAGAAATAATAAATCTGCATCAATATCGTGTATTTTAAAATATTTAGTTTCAGCATAGGTAATCACACATTAAAATAAATAATTTAAATACTTGAGGGTTGTCTACTTGAACCTTTCTTTCTTACACCCTGACAAATTACTTCTGTATCATTAACCACGTGCTATTATCGAGCAATACTCTCAAAAGTGACATATATTGTACGATCCTTATTCAATTATAATTAAATTACAAATACATACTCTATTTAAAATAATTAGCCATTATAAAGATTTCAAACGCATGATCCAACATGAAATTAAAGATTCAAGAATTGCTGAACAAATGTTTTAAAATCCTAACAACATTAGAAAGGATTTATCCTTTGCTTTTTTGCCTAATTTCTAATAAAGGTATTATCACTCTCACACTGCATAAATTTGTGGACCTTGAATACAGAACAGAGCGCCATCTCATACCCCCGTATCAGTGACCATTCTGGTTGATGCATGGTTTGGAGCGCATGTTACGGGAATTTTATTTAAGTTTTAAAATATTTACAATATGAAAGAACAAAAACAAAACTATTTGCAGAATTTACAAGGATTTAAGATATGATAATGAGATGAGCCTCTTACAGAAATTTCCAACTTTGAAAAGTAATTTTAAATAGTTATAGGCTGAAATATATATTGTGTTATAACATACATGCATCCTTTGTTCATTTAATTTTTAGGCACACTAGATGAGGATGCAGATATTAAAATCAGATAGAAAATAATTTCGCTACTGAGAATGAATTTAGAACCTACTTTATTGAAGTGTATAATAGAAAACTGCTTGTATTTACCTTCAGTATTTTGAGTAGGAGATTTGATATTGAGCACAGGAAGATGAGAATAGATTTCTATTTCCACTTATAAATTTAAATATGTCTGGATTTTTTTTTTGTCTGGACAGGTGGCTGATGGCGACTCTTTTCAGCCTCCTTGTTCATGGCTTGGTGATGGATTTTTCATAGGCCAAAAGATTGTGAAGATACATTCCATAACATAATTCCAGCCCCACCACAACTGCATTGTTCACTCTTCGAAAGGTTGATTCTTTTAAGGTAGGCAGGAAAAGGGCCGTGTTCTGAAAAGAAATTTAGTGGAAAATATTTAAATATTTTCCTGAATAAATACATATTTTTGAATGAGAAAAATATTAATTTTATTAAAGGCTTTACTTTTTGTAATGCAGTCACTCAGGGTATATTCTTTGATAGCCTTGAGGCCACAAATCGAATTTTATTAACAATAAATCTGAGCATATTTCCCCAATACACAGGAAGAGCCATTGGAAAATTTTCATTCAGCGCTGGAGGGAATCATAGTGTTAACATCAGAGCGCTTACGCCGAATGAGATTACATTCTCAAAATGAAATAGAGATACTGTAAAATAAATAGGATTTTTCTGCAAAAATCAGTACTTTAAATAAATTGACAATAATCATCCCCTTTCTATATGTAAGGCAATGTAAACGCATTAATTGCTTCTGATAATTAGGAATTTGTTTCTATCTTCCGTATGTCTCCCTTCGCTTAAAGAAGTAAAAATTACAACTCAATTTCAATAGAAACAAGCAAACCTTACTCATGGTGAATAATAATGAGGTTTCTGAAAGGAATCCCTTTTACTCTCTGAGACTAACTCTTGTAGTGAGTGTCAGTACAGTCTCTTCATTTAGCGTCGCTTCAAGGGCTTTAAATTATTCTGTCAGCGTTGAATCCAAGTGAAAATTGACTTTTCACTATAAATGTGAAACGGAGACTTTATCCATAGAATAGATATAAATTTGTTGAAAAATGGTGTTAAAGAATAAAGAATATTTGATTCAATGTCTATAATCACAAAACAAAAAAGATAAGTTTATTTTAGAAGTAGTATTTTAAGATTAGTTTTCGGAATATCATAAGACATGTCTTTTGATTAATTATGCATTTAAAAAGTACATGAATATACAATAGTCAAAAACCCCTAAACACTTTTTTTTGTAAAAACAATAACTCTTCTAAAAAACAGAAACGATTTCAATAAATCAATTAAGGTAATGCACTTTTCTTATCATAAAACTTAATAGTTAAAAGTCAGTTTTATTAATCATTGGTTTTATGAAGAATTTTGTTAGTTTTTAGATGTTTTTATATCAGTTAAAATCAAATAACTGAACTTGAAACGGTGCATCTAAAAGCACTTATTGTAACGAAAATGTATATAAATGTAATATCATACATTCTACTGAAAAAGGTATAAAATCATTCATTGATGTAGAATACATAATAATAAATTAAAGATATATATATATAATATCAGTTATTCATCTGCACCCATATCTCGCGTTTACATATAAGACAATCTGTCTGTCTATATTCGAATTATGTTAATAATCAAGTATAGTTGGGAAATTATGATAAATAGTTAGGAAAACACATTAACAGTTTGTGAAAAGAGCCTATCTTGTTTAGAAGTTACCACAGAAAACAAAAAAAAACATTTTTACATCAATATATATATTTTTTAAAAAAATGATATACCATCAAAAACGGGCATAAAATTTAATGATAATATAAAACATTTATAATTTCTGATTTGAATATTCATGAAATAAGTAATATGATCTTGAATAAAATAGATTTCGTTATACTTTTAGTCTTATTACTTTTATTAGAAATTCAATTACAACAATTAGTACAGTTTTATAATTGAAATGATTTTTTTCTGAAATAACATCATCTAACAAAAAGATCAAGCTAGCAAAGCAAATCACCTAGAAATTGATATGGTCCAATTCCTTTTACGTAAGACAAAACATTATACTAAACATTGCATAAGTTCCACATTATGTTTCTTTCCTTCGTGTGCAAGATATTCCTGTAAGATAATAAAAGAAATATCATCAATAAAAAGGTTTACTCCCACAAAGAGTGTTATTTTACCGATATCTTGCATAGGATAACGGCGCAGCTTCGAGAAAATCTGCAATAAATAAGTCATAAGGAATCTTAGTGATTTTATGAATTTGCCATTCGAGTCATTTAGGAAACTATTTCTCCCGTTAGAATGATCTAAATATAGAAAAAAGGCAATAGAATTATTGATATATAATACAAATGAACTCACAGGGGCTTTTCATCGTACTTTGGTTGTATAATTTACGAGGCATATTCGGAAAGTAAGTACCGTTTTTTAATAAATAGAACAAAACATTTTTTTTCAAACAAATTTTATTATTACATGAAAGACCAAACCTTAAACTATTTTTCTACGTAGTTTCCACCAATGTTCAAACACTTGTCGTAGCGAGTGACGAGTTTTCCTATGCCTTCCTCGTAGAAACTTGCCGCCAACGATGATAAACACGACTAATTTGTCAACAACAATTCCGTACAACACAGTACGTGAAATTTGTGGAAATTCGTCTGAAAGTATCGTTATTGTGAATCGTCTGTTCTCTTTGATTTTTTCATCAACTTTCCGTATCAGATCGTCATTGACAAGAAAACGCCGACCACTCCGAGCCTCATCGTGAACATTTTTTCGACCTTCATTAAACATTCTAACCCACTTCCGCACCATTCCATCACTCATCGCGTTTTCACCATACACTTCTTTAATTTCACGGTAAATTTCAGCCAGTTTCACATTTTTTGCGTTTAAAAAACGGATAACAGAACGAATCTCACAGTCGTCGGGATCAGTAATTGTCTTAAACATTTTAAACAAGCACAGCGAACTGGAAACACAACCTACAGCGTCCAAAATGGCGTCAGTTGAGAGTCAGTGAACAAGGAAGACTAGTGCGCATGCGCAGAACGCCGATCGCAGTGCTGCAGCGGCAGTATAATGAAACGGTACTTACTTTCCGAATATGCCTCGTATTTCCTTATTCTGTTTATTCATACTCTAGATATAAGTTTTTTACTTATAATTTTGCCAGATATTTGTAATAAATTGCTACAGATCACACGATATAAAGAAATAATAGCTTTTTATTTCTATCTTCAGATATTTGTAATAAATTTTTATTACTATTTAAATACCAAACGCCGTTCTGAAATACTTTAGATGTGTAAAAGAATTATAAATATTTAAGGTAGGGATACAAGATTGGAAAAAAACATTCATTTAAATCATATGTATATTAGCTAACATGTAATTAGATATTATATGGCATACGTGTATTCTAGGTGATGTTGCTATGGAGATTACCTGAAGCATCAACATAAACAAAGTTACTTCATGCAAAAATACAGCCCATACAATTTTTTACCACATAACTCTATTATTGTCAAACAATTGATTTTTTAAAAAAAAATCAAGATTAGAGTAAATAAGGACATGGCTATAATCAATTTAGATATTTTTTGCTTACAATTGTTTTTATAGATCTTGAATTTTAACAACAATAACGAGAATAAAAAGATTAAAATGAAATCTGCTATGCACATTTCAATGTATCATGTCAGAACAACATTTCGTGAACGGCCAAGCACAACGTGTTCGTGCGAGTTTAATTATATTTTAATTCATTTTAACCATTTCATTGAATTCGTCACTTTAGTATTGCAAACGCTCCAAAAAAATTTGTCTCGCATTTATTGCTTAAAAAAGATTACATTTCTCATTTATATCATTTCATATATTCACGTGCTCAAATTGACATTTTTCTAGGTTTTATTTGCTCTAGTCAGTTACTTATTTTTTTATCAGAGCTTTTGTAAATGCAATGGCAACATCTTGTTAAAAGATTCAATTTTTGGGATGCTCGTGCATATAATAACAATTTTTTTCTTCGCCTAAAATATTTATTTGCCTTCTACGAATTGATGTTGACGCCAAAAATCTCATCCCCAAAACATCATGTTTTGACATGATAATAAATAAGGCTAATATTAATAAGGATAATAATAATTTTGTAGTAAACTGCAGATAAAATTTCATTGAAGATCAACCATGTATATAAGACAGTTTCACGTTTAAACATCTTATCTTGATCAGGTATTCTTACATCAATGAGTGGGTTGAATTCTTTTGATCAACTGAACTCTTAATGATTTTTTTTTACCTGTAAGCCAGAATCTTTAAAACTATGAAATAACTGATAATCAAATGAATCAAAAGATCACGCTTTATAAACGTGCCCGTAAATATTACCAATAACAATCATTGCGTTCATTTTTGGGTAATATGTGTGTTATTTGAAATCTATATTCTATATATTTTTTCTCTATTTCTATTATGCTTATTGTGAAATAGTCATTATTTTTTTTGAAATTTTCTTTATGTACTGAATTAATTAATATATAATTATGATTCAAAAATATTTTATTATAATTTAATTTTATATTTAAAATTTACTTTCAAGGTAAAATTTGATCTTCCCTCAAAATGTCTGATAAATACACATGAAAAAATATTTTTCTATTAAGTTAATTATTTAAAAACTTTTTCTAAAAGGTAGCCCAAAATGTAATAAAGTTTTGAATTAACTATAGTTCAAAGTATTGGTAACCCTATAAAAAATTTGACAAATGATTGATTAGGGTCAGTAAAAATGAATTTTTCAATAGTTTTGAAAACTATAGGAGAGGAAAACATGGTTTCATTGTTGAACAATATCTCAAAAATAATAGAAGTATGACATCGCAGTTTAAAAATTTGAGAATTAGGCTCTTAGATCATGTTATTAAACACTGGATTTCTTTTTCTGGGGTTATTTAAAGTCGAAGGTCTAGACCAAATTACCCACAACCACGTATGCAAGAAATAAAACGCTGTCTGAATAAAATTCAGCCGCATTAATACAAAATGGCCTTAGAAAGTTTCACGAAAGGATTATGTATAGACTTGCAAAGCCCTTCAAGCCATTTCTCAGTTAGCACATATTGTAACATAATATTGTACAATATTGTCTGATATTATATTATATAAAACAATTTTCCCCAATATTAAACAGTATTGCGAATATTGATCAATATTGTACATTGTTTATGGCAACTAGGGTTGCTCTATTAATTATTACATACATAACCTTATTCGGTGTAGTTAATAATTTTATAAAAATATAAAAATTTAAAAGAAAAACCGGGCTTATTTAATTTAAATCTTGTGTTAACACTTTGATCACCTTTTTTGCTAACCCTAATCTAACAGCTGTCAAAGGGTTCTTTTAATAAGATTGTTGGCAGTTTATTTCACAAATGGTGGCAAACACAAATCTTGTATTAATTATAAGACACCCTTTAGGCATTTGAAAAGCTTCCAAATACATCATTTAGTCATTATTTGAGTTGTTACAAGTCCACTCCAAAGTTGTTTCAAAACCGTCTAGAAAACCATTGCAGAAACAATTATCTCTTCGGTTATCCTGAGATGAGATTTACGCTATTTCGAGAACCAAGCTTTGGAATAATTGTGACAAAATACTGCAGTCGGCATTCTGGTAGTTAGTCATGCTGCCCAGGAAGTTTTCTCAAGCATTTCCTTTCATTTGGTAATGCGAGCCTCGCATTCCTAAGCAATGTTAATTATTTTCTAAAGACATGGTTTTAAAGAATGCGCTTGGTGGTTTTGATTCTAGTAATAGGATGAAATGCTTCAAATATTCTAAAAATTTAGTTATGTAATGGGGTTTCTTTTAAAAATTAGCATTTTGTCCCTGATTTAATGTGGAGTTTGTCTGCAGGTTGGTAAGGAAAATTCTGTCACCTTACAATTATTTGAAACTGATACATTTATACAAAAGCATAGTTTCTTTATTATTTTCTGTTTTAAGAAGAATAATCGGCTTGTACTAAGATAATGTTTTATTTAGTAAAAATTGCTATTATTATCTTCTATGTCATATAAAAAAAGATTTAAATGAAATCTGCTATGCATATTTCAATGTATCATGTCAGAACAGCATTTCTTGAACGGATTTAAGCACAATAAACACAGACTGCAAAACAGCTATCGTATAGCACAGCAAATAGTAAATCACAGCGAGCTCAATAGTACTACGTTAGCAGCAAACGTAAACACAGCTCTGTAATTCGCTAGTCCAGCGAGACGCTTGTCACCGAAACTCGTGATATTGAAGAAACTTGTGCACCGAAACTCGTGAAAATTCTCAAAACAACGCGTGCAATCCAGTGGCTACTAGATTATTCCTTTCGCCAAACCAATCAAGTTGGTGCGAGGTTCCTCGCCAAACGTCGCCATCTTTGGCGTGTTTTTGTGCCGCCCACCCGCTTGTAACAGTATTTTAAATCAATCGTGTAATATTAAGTATTCTTAAAAATAAGTTAAAGTTACTTACTACAAATTATTGTCATGTATTAGAAATAAGAATTCCATGCACTCAAAGTGCTATAATCCCAATTTAAACATCTTATATTCATTATTATTTACGAAATAATGTAAGCAATAACAGTATTTAATCAATTCATGAGTTAAGGTCTAGTGTAATGATGTTATGTAATATGTATAAAATAATTAAAAAATAATTTCGCATGGCATTGACCCTAAATGTAACAATTCAATTATTGGAAAAAGGTGACATATCTTTAAAAGACAAATTCCAGTTGCCAACTCCAAAAAACATGTATGTTAAAATATTTAATAGCATTACACGGGGATGTGTGATAATACAAGGACACAGCAATGGAAATCTGTTATTATCGCAACAAGTAATATTTATTTTACGTTGAAGCACGTAATTCAAAAACATTAAAATGAAATATGCTATGCAAATTTCACTGTTCATGTCAGAACATAATTTCTTAAATGGTCAAGCACCACGTGCTCGTGCAAGTTAAATTACATTTTATTCATTTTAATTGTCCCATTGAATGAGTCATTTTAGTATAACAAACAATCCAAAAAACTTTGTCTCGCATTGATTGTTAAAAAAAATATCACATTTCCTATTTCTTTCATTTTATATAATCTCTTGCTCAAAATGTCATTTATCTATATTTTATTTGTTGTAGTCATTAACTTATTTTTTTAATCAGAGATTTTGTAAATGCAGTGGCAACGTGTTATTAAAAGCTAATTTGTTGGGTATGCTCGTTCAGATAGTATTTTTTTTAATTTTCGCTTAAGGGATTAACATTATTTTTGCCATTGGATTTCAGTTGACGCCAAAAAACCCATTCCCAAAACCACATGTTCTTACCATGTTCTGACTTGATAAAAACATGTATGCAATTAAATGTCTTTTCCCCAAATGAAAGGTTAAGGTCATAAATAAAAATATTAAAATATTTATATGTTTCAAAATCATAAACATAATGAAACTTCTATTAATTTATACTAGTAAGTGATAATTATGTTTTGTTTAATTTTAATAACGGTTTGTATTCATTTAATGTATTAATGAGTTTTTCTGTTTATTGGACTTGTTATAATTGCTTTACTTCTCGGCTTCATTTCCCTTCTTTTCATGATACGAAACCTAAATTGTTTCGAAGTTCTTAATTTTAATTACTCGGCATGCAATTAATAAAATGAAGTTCATCACAGCAAATCATTTATATGGTTACAGTTTTAATACATCGTCTACTTTTATTACTCTTATTAATTATTTGAATTATTTAGTAATCTATTTCAAGTTTTAATTGCATCTATATATTTAGTATAAATTATATTAAATATATATATCTATAAAAATGTATTATTTTTTTAATTCTTTGAAAACTCTTCTTTTAAAATTCATTATAGTTCCTTTGCAGTTAAAATTTTATCATCTTTAACACAAGAATCAAAATTTATTAAACAGAGATATTTGCAAGTTAAATATGATTTTTCTATTCCTTACTATGAAAATGCATTTACTCGAATATTTAATGACTAGGAATTTTTTTTCAGTACTGAGCATAATTTCTCCATTAATAAATATTTTAGATATTAGAAACATTTTAACAGGTTATTAAGATCAACAAAATATAAATGATATTTCAAAAAATTTGATAGATTTTTCTGAACTAGATGGAACAAGCAGAGTTCAAATTTCTGGAATTTTAGAAGGATCTTTTATGTAACTATTTTCATTCATCTGCTCTTTTATCTGCTTTAAATAAAAAAGCCGATTGCTCATTTTTTTAAAAATTACGTATGAACATTTGTAGTCCCTGTGCTATTTGATTATTAGATTGATACTTTGAGTAGATGTTTCCCTCTCTTCTGTACAAAAAATTCAATTATTATTAATTTATAAATTCGATACATCCGCTCATTTACTTTACCTAAATAGACGTAACTAAATATATTTTAAATAATGAATCTAAAATTTGATGGAATCAGCTTTATATATTTTAAAAATTAAAAAAAAATTCTTTACAATGTATTTTATATACTATGAAATTCAAGCAAAAAAAATATTTTCAAAGAAACTGTAGTGAAATAATTAATTATTCAATAGAATTTAAAAATACATTTTTTTATCCAATATACTAAATCATGGATAACACTTTTAATTTTTTCAATTGTGTTTTATTTGGAATATTAATAAAAAATGTTATTCATAATTATAACAAGATAATTATGAATTTATATGCTTTAAAAATTGATAAACACGTTTCCTTATTGTTATTCACCACAAAATAAATATATTTTGACTGCACAATAAATTTAAATGAATTAACTCTTGTATAATTTTTTTTATCTTTAGGGTTGTAATATTAATTATTTTAAAACTTAAAACTCCTTAAATTTAAAAGAATGATATGAATAATATTATCAATTTCCTTGGTAAAAAAATGAAATTCTTTTAATATGAAATTAGTTTCAAGAATTGAATTATCTAGATATTAACTTTTCTTTCGATTTCCTACTTTTAAATGAAACAGAAAATTCTTTTTCAAGAAAAAAATGCATTTTGCTTTCAGTGTTAGAAGAATGATTAGTTGTATAATCTTTAAACATTTTGACTACAAAATAAAATTTTAAATATTTTATTTAGTGTAATTGTCTAGATATTCATATTTATTAAATTAAATATAAATAGAAATGTAAAAAATAATGTTTTAAAAGGAAATTTTCCAAAAGTATATTCATATTTGAATTACACGAAATCATATTTTGATATCAATTTTTTTTCATTAAAAAATCTACAAGATAATTTAGCTTATGTTTCAGTGTTTGTATCAAGTTAAATGGTTTTACCAACTCTTGATTAATAAAAATAAATATATTTCACTTTTCAAAATATAACTTATTCAGAAAAACGATTTTATTTCTATTTTAATCATACTCAAATATGCTATAAAAAGAAAATTATCTTTGGTTATTTAAATAAATGTATATGGCATTAAATAATAAAATCTCACTTTTGCTTTCCTATATTTAAGATTAATAAATTTTATTTCAATTATCATTTACTAAAAGAGAATAAAGTTTTCTTTATTTTAAATGTAAGGGGAAAAAAAGCAAATGCACACAGGCAAAAAATATATTTTTCATAGAGAAAGGACAAGATATTTAAAGAAAAATAGTTTTGTGAATGCGCTTGTGAAATAATAAAACCGGACTCTGAAAAAGTCATCATTGACCTATTTAAAGCACCTTTGGTATATAAAAAAAATCACTGAGTTATGTACTATACTAAAATAAAAATAATAAAAAGATGAAAAAAGTAAAGGAGAAGAAAAATTTTCTTTTCTTACTTTGTAAATGTATTCCTTATTTGTTAATAAAAGCAATTAAATAAAATTTAACACTACATTAAAAAAATTACAAAAAAAGGTGCTTGATATTTTCCGTCACTTAAAAAAGTGAATTACATATCAAAGCAGTGAAGTTGAAAAAATGTTAAATCGGATGGAATAATTAGCCATTTTGAACGCTAATTAATATTTCTTTTTCGAAGAATCATTTGAAAGATGCAATAATTAAAGTGGAATAACCATCAAAGACGATTTAATTTCAAATTAAACTGACGTATATTTTTATTTTAAGACTGCATTTGAAGCTGCTACCTTGCTTCATCGAACAATTAATTCTAAGCTTGTAGCAGATGTACAATGGATTGATGGAGTTCTTGAACAAAACAATTCTAAACCTACATACTTAAATTTAGGAAAAGGGGCATATTTACTATGGGCAGATACTTTTGTAACCAAGTCCTAAAAGAGTTAGCTACAAGTAAATTATTTAAACTGCCTTTATTCTTTGGATGGGCAACAAAATATAATATTTCTTTCAACGATTCAGTATTTTTGATATTCAATTTATCAAAGATTAATTTTATAAATTTTTGTGGTATTAGCAAAGACAACATGTGAAATTTCTTTTAGTTTTGATTTTTTTACCTAGCCGTGGCATATTAATGACCCAACTGGCCTGAAATTCCAATTATTCCAATTATCAAGCGTGGGAATCAGTGATCATTACAACGGTTAAATAGGTGACCCAGGGCAAGAGTCCTTTGTATTACTTTGTTTTGATATATTTCTAGAGCTTTAAACTGAGTTTTTGCATTTGTTTCTAAGTTACTAAAATGCGAAATACGAACAAAAAATAAATATATTTGATTGATATCTTATAATAGAAATTAATGTGCAATATCCAAAATTATAATAAAGAATTATACTCATAATATGTCTCAAAGTTGTGATCATACCTTATCTAAAATATTTGGTAAAAAATGATTTTTTAAATACACATTAGTATTTTTCAAGTGATGGATGAAGGGTTTTTCGAGTTAAAGAAAGCTTATAGATTAATTCGTCAATTTTCCTGATAATTCCTTGAAATGTTTTTTGTAGAAATAATGAATGTTTTGGTGTATCTCATTTACTTTGCAAATTACTTACTATTTTGGTTCGATAGAAGCTATAAAGATTCCGCTTCCTTTCCCTGGGTCACCTATTTGACAGCTGTAACGATCCCTGGTCCCCACACTTGATAATTGGAATTTCTGGCCAACTGGGTCATCAACTGTATCACACACCCACTTTATGTCTCCAGACTACCAGATGGGGGACTCTCTCTCTTAGTAACCATTAATCAAATTCAAATAAAAAAAAATCTACACCTACGTTTTTCATCATTTCAAGGAAATAAATCGTATCTTAAAATGGAAAGAGAGTCAAACCCTTCGGATGAAATAACTTAATTTGGGGGGGGGATTAGCTACGAAGAGGGATCATTGACGAATATTCTCACGATCAATTGGGGGCCATTGGGTGTATTCTTAAAAATTATTGGATAGCAAGGAGAGATAGTAATCAATGTGAAAATGAGAGGTGGAGTCTTGTCAAAATATAAAGTGTAAGATTTTGGATAGCGAATAATGTCTTTGGAGGTTTCTTAGTCTTCGGAGGAACGGCGTTTTACAGGAAGTGAAAGGAACTTCGTGTAATTCGGGGTTTTGAGTTAAGATCCGATCCCCAAAACAACACCATTGTAAGGAAGTCGTCACCTGCTCTCTTGTTGGAAGAGACGCATGTTCGAACAATGCTACCTAGCTAGGGGTGAGGCTATTCATCATTTGTTGCGCATTGTGTTTATCTCCTTTTAGTGTCGCCTTTCGGACTTAAATGGAGACAAATAATGGAAAACACATGCTTTTGTCCCATTAAAGCAGCAAACCGTGTCAAAACACCAGATGGGGATATTTTTTCTATGGACCCCCCAAGCTGGGATAAAGTCCAATAATGAACAGTATATGCTTTATACGACCCATTGAGGAAGGGAGAGCTAAGCGGATGCAGATGCAACTAATTGTGTATTGTGAAGGTTCTGTTAAGCGGCGGATGTTTCAAGAATATTCCCACGGCATGATGGCGCGCCATTGGGAGTATTCCTGAAGAATGATTGGATAATCGGCATCTCCAGCTCGCCAATGTGAGCCTGAAAGGTGGAGCTTCAGTACTGTTAAAATGGAAGGGCGAGAAGCTGATGAGAGAGGAGACAAGCTGATCCGGTGGATGAGACAAGCTGATCGGAGGAGACGGGACCAGTTGATCAGGTTAGAGATAAGAGCGGATACTACAACGAGACGAGCTGTGAGCAGTGCCGAAGTTGAAGAGATACCACGTGATCTCGAGTTTGTTGAAGAGATCTACTGGAAGTAATTCGTAGATCTCTGAAGATACACCATGCAGTAGCCGGATACGCGGACTGCTTGTGAATCAATCCTCAACATAGATGCCGAACTGATAATCCCGTTGTGAATATTTCTCACATTTAACCTAGAGGACGTGTTATTGTTTTTGTTATTGTATAAAGCTATAAATAAAACCTTTGTGTTTAAAACGCTACCATTTTATTTGATCGGCCAGGATCAAGTCATTACACCATGTTCTAACATGATAAAAAATTTAAATTGAAGAAATGTTTCTTTTTTTTTGTAGTTTAATTACTTAATACTTTTTAACAGTTTTTTTCTTGCATTTTAAAAACTTGTTTTTAAAAATAATAACTCTTTAAAAAAATAAGTAACTGTACTCAGAAATCGACACAATCTAAAACTTTGTTAATTATATTGTTTATAAAGTTATTATTTGCGTTATTAATCACTTAACTATTTTTTAAGATGAAATGAAAATTATTTATATCGGAACTAATAATAAATGTTTCTCCTTTTCCTCTTTTATTCTGTATGAGTATGACTGCATGTTTATTCCAAATACAAAAGTATAAAATTTTATTTATTGATAAATACTGAATATTTCACTTTATTGCTGAATTTAAAATATTGGAAGATGCACGATTTCTTTTTCAATGGTCCTAAATAATATAGAGATTTCCAGAAATTCTTCCTTCAATAAGCATAAAAAAAAGGACGGGATGAAGAATTTTTAATAAATTACCAAAACAACCTGTCAGAAATATTTAAAACTTTAAGTTATTTTAATTTGATCATCAAAAGAGAAATTAGAAGTTTTGGATCAAGAGACAACGCCAAAACAACTCTATGTCAGTTCATCGAGCGTTGTTTACTGCTGGGAAGTTTCCGAACCGGAATGTCATTTCTATTCACGTATTTCAAAAATAAAGTGGTTCTGAAGAATATGAGGCGTGTGACAGCCCACTAGAAGCTGGTAGAGTTCTTCTGCTTCTAGTAATAGGAAGATCTAGTCTGTATATTTTCACAATAATTTGTTCACTTCCCTCTTTTTGCATTTTCTTTTTCATTTCAAATACTATTAAGCTGTAGTTGTTTAATGGCGTATATAAAAAATGCCTAAAATATATGCACAAAAAATTGTTATTGTTCATACGGCTTTTAAAATTTTTTATCGAACACACATTTCCTGGTTTATTTAATGATAAAATTGAGTGCTAATATAAAATTTTGTTATAAATATCTCATTCATTTTTAATCCAGAAAAGCTTTTAAATGATCTGCACTTGTGGGTTTTTGAGTAAAATACATTATTTCAATGCCACAAAATTTAATCATCAGTTATTAATCTGATATAATTCTATTTTGTTTTGAATTTCATTGGGAGGATTAATTTAGTATCGAATTTCAGAAAAATAATTCCATGGGTGTGATCTTTTTTTGTATTAAATTCTTAAGTTAATAAAATAAGGAGAAATTTGTTAGTAAAAATTAGTTTTATTTTGTATATTTTTAATAAACTTACTGCGCATACATATAAAACGAGCGAAAAAGGCAATATTTGTGAAAAAAGTAAATATTATGGTGATGAATATAATATTACGCCTATTAAAATTAAAGTAAGAAATCGTAGAACTTGGTGTCTATTGAGCACTGAGTCTGCAGATTATAATAAATATGTCACGGCATTTAACAAAAGTAAGAAAAAATTCCCATCATATTTTCTCTGTATTTAGATCTTATAAATTTTGGATAATCAGAATAAACATATTTATGTTTATTATGATTATCCAAGATTTTCAAAAATATATCATTTATGTAAGTAAAACAAGCAGAGTAAAAACGAAATAATAGGCTGTAAAATTAAACCCAAAAAGATCTGTTAATTGCTTATAAAATGTTTTGTAAAAAAAATATATTTTAAAAAAATTTTAAAGATTAGGTGAAAGTTCAAGAATTGCAGAATTCCAAAAAAATTGTTGAATTCCAAAACGAAAGTGGACATTTTTATACTGAGAGGTAATTTTTTAGAAACAAATCATTCCTGGTGTGCAATTCTTTTGTATCAAATATATATTTAAAAAATGCAGAAAAAAAGAGCTGAGTGTACGTTATTGGAATGTAATGCATTAAAGCAATTTTCACAAGCAATTGAGCTAGCTGCAAGAATACGAAAATGCAGTCTTTTCCGAAATTAGAATAACACTAATTTTCCTGATAACTGCTAATGCTAGGCGAAAAATAATTCATATCTTTGAAAGAATAATAAAATGAAAAATGTAAATATTATTAATTATTCAAAAGAAAATGAACTTTCAAGTGCAGCAGGATTTGTTCGTAATTTTGAGTTTGTTTAAAATGCTCAGTTCAATAAAACGATAACATATCTTGCTTCTTATATTGTAAATTAAGTTTAGCTTCATGAAAGCACCGTAAGCTGATTATAATCGATAATTTGTTTTAACATATAATAAAATATTAATAAGTCATATAAAAGGTGTATTATATTTCATATTATATGTGCATTATGAAAGCATTTAATGGAATAGGATACTTATAGATAGTTTTAATAGAAAATAACTTTTGTAAATATTTTTGACTTCGTCTTAACAATGACGAAAACCTATACGCTCGCAAAAGCAGAATCGTGTCTTTATTTGGCTAATTTTTATAAAATGAATCTTTTATATTGGAATTTAATCCAAGATCAAAACTTTATAATAAAAGTCTGTTAAACTTCTGAATATTCATAAACAATGTAACCAATCGTTGCTTTGAAATCTATATGAATTATCTATGCAAGAATTGGTGAATTAATTTTTGTGGCGAAAGGCAGAAGAACATTTTTATTGAAAGAAATAAGAAGCCAAGAAACATATACAGGCAAAATTCATTCGTCTAATAAATTGAATTTTTGGTTCTTTCAAAATTTATGTAAAAGATATATGTAAGAACTTATACATCAACTTTTGATGAGATTAACGAAAGAATATCCCATTATTGAAATAAGAAAGAACCGAAGCAACATCAACGGGACAGAATTCATTTGTCTCAGGAATTGCGTATTTTTAATCCTTTAATATTTCTTACATACACAAGTTATATTTATTATACACATATGACATTTCCTTAAGCTTGTATTTATAAACAATGTATATAAGAACTTATGAATTAACTTTTGATGTGATTGGCGAAAGAATATTCCATTATTGAAAAAATAAAAAAACCGAAGCAACATCTACACAAAAAAATTCCTTCTTCTCAAAAATTGAACTTTGTTATTTTTTTTTAAATTTTTTACATACACACATCACATTTCTTATACACATTTACACATATTACATTTCTTTAGGTTCTTAAATATAAAAGATATATGTAAGGAATTATGAATCAACTTTTGATGCGATTGACGAAAGAATATCCCATTACTGAAATAAGAAAAAATCGAAGCAGCATCTACAGGATAAATGTCATTCGTCTCAGAAATTGAATTTTTTATTCTTTTAAAATTTATGTAAATGGTATACGTAAGAACTTATAAATCAACTTTTGACGTTATTGGCAAAAGAATATCGCATTATTAAAATAAGGAAGAATTGAAGCAACATCTACAGGACAGAATTCCTTCATATCCGGAATCGGAATTTTTATTTCTTTAAAATAAAAGTGAATGATATGTGTAAGAATTGTTGAATGAACTTTTATTATGATTGATAAAAAGAATATTCCATTTTTGAAATGAGTAAAAACCAAAACAAAATCTACAGGACATAATTCATTCGCCTCAGAAATATAATTTTTTTATTCTTTTAAAAATTCTTAAATACACACATTACATTTCTTATACACATATTACATTTCTTCAAGTTCTTACATATACAAGATCTATGTAAGAACTTATGTATCAACTTTTGACGTGATTGGAGAAAAGAATATCCCATTATTGATAT
>JAOUZG010008087.1:3307870-3322645 GCA_026289955.1 Argiope argentata | reverse complement strand
GTGTGTGTGTGTGTGTGTGTGTGTGTGTGTGTGTGTGTGTGTGTGTGCAGATCTTATTTGGTTGAAGTAAAACAGGATCTGAGGACAATACTATAACCTAAACCAATTTAGAAATATTTTCAGATAAAAAAATGGCTTTGGGATATGACTTGTTCTCATTGCAGTTTTCTGTTTTCTCTTGAATTAACAATTCAATATATATCCATTTTAACTGCTAAACGCAGTTAAAAGGAATATATATTGAAAAAATGTAGTAAAATTGAAATTTTATTGGCAAAGATATTGTGTTATATAAGAAATTGAAAGTATAATCCATTCCAAATTATCCGTTTCAGGTTAAATATAAAAATTAATTTTTTAATAATCTTCTACTATAAAAAAATTATAATTTTCTAATATATATATATATATATTGGATAAGATTTATTTAAATATGGATGCTCTCCTAAATGGCGTTTGTAATTTCTAACCTTTCTCTCCGTTTTTCTCACAAAAATGGATGCATCTTGTATCGAAACAAAATACTATTTTCTTGTATTTGGCTTTCTTTCATGAAAGCTTGCTTGCAAAAAGATTGATTTCTCAACATGTACCACTCATTTCCAAATATAGATTATGTAGAACTTGCTAGTTCATCCAAGTATTCAAAAAAATGTTTGAGATCTAAAATAAATCAGAGGAAGTGGAGGAAACTTTCTAAGTCGGATTGAGTTTCTCTTAACTTAAATAAATCATTAGTCGATGTGCTTTTCTAATAAATCACACTTGCATCTTATTTCTCACGTGTTTCTTATTTTATTTGAATTATTAAAGCACTGATTAGTTAAAGATGATTTATTTAATGGATGAAAAGTTGGATATGTCGATTGAATAGAGGAAGAAACGTTAATTGAAGATAATTTTGTAATATTTTTTTTTTGATTCCAGCTTAGATGTTAAGATTAAAAATCAAACGTCTTCTTGTTTCAAATCAGTTCAAATTGGTTAATATAATTAAATTCAAATCGGTTAATATAATTAATTGGTTAATATAATTAAGATAAATAATGACTCAAAAGTAATAATACTCTCACATGATAACTTGAAATTTACGATTGAAGATTTTTCGATTTTTTTTCATATTTATTACCATGTGACACATGAGATTGCTTGGGGAATGAGGTTTTTTGGCGCTAACAAATATGTGTTGGCAATTAACAAAGCATAAATGGTATACCCTAAGCTTTCAACCGATAAAGCCCTGAAAAGAAAAAAAAATATCCGTAAATATTTATTTAAATTAGGAATCAGATTTACATGTGAGATATTCCTGTTAAATGTGTCGAGATAAATATACATTTACTATAACTGCTTCAATATTTAAAAATATTCATAGATTATTCAGGTAAAGGGAAAAAAAGCAATTTTAAATTAACTGTTTGCATTTGTGTAATATTTATGACATAAAATGGTGAAAACAACTGGAAATTAAGGATTTTACAATATTAAACCAGGTCAAACTGGTTAGAATTTGTTTACAAAGAAATGATCTAGAAATTTCCATGTTTGTTTGCAAACTTTTGCCCGCTCTTCAAACTAATAAAATAAATTATGTAAACATTTGTGACGTCAAATGGTGAAAATGATTGGAAATTAAAAGTTTTCTACTTTATATTACTGGTTCCAACCGGAACGATCTAGATATTTCTTTCCACGTTTGGAAAAAAAAACATTCGCTCTCTATTCAAACCGACAAAGGATAATATGTAATATTTGTAATGCCAAATGGTGAAAACGATTGAAAATTAAAATTTTATTTGTACAAAAATGTTCACGATTTCTGAGAGATATATTCTGACGAAATTCTGAGAGATATAAAAAAAAAATTGGTACAGTTAAATTTCGTCAGTAGCGCAGTGTAAATGTTTGCCCTTTAACAAATATTATTTGAATAAAAGGGAAAGTATCGAGTAATATTCTTCAAAAGTGGTTAAACAAATAATAATTGTTTTTTAAAGTCATAAGATCGGAAATTGAAAAAGTATAAATAGAGTTGTGGACGAGTCATGATAGAATTTTGTGCCAACGATTCGACCTGTGTGGACGTCTTTTTCTACGCTCTTCGAAACCCTTTGGAATCAATGTTTAAAGATTAAATATTGCTCATTGTTTGAGCAGAAGATGATGGTTATCCTTAAGGGTAATAGAAGAAATTTCTTTAAATAAATAAATAAATGCATAGTTTATTTAAAAAAATGTGGCAAATGTTATATTGAAATATACGTAATTGATTTGAATTTTCTTTTTTAAAAGTTGTTTTTTAAACATAAATAACATTTTCCCTTATTTTTTTGCTGATTTAATGCCTTAAATTATATCTTTTCGATAAGAAATCAATTGAGAATGCTATTGGAACATTCATCTGGCTTATAATCAGTCTTCAGGAGTTTGAAACTACGCCTTATATCAATGAACTCTTGGACTGAGTAGGTAATTAGATAAGGAAAGTTTATTTCTAAGGTTTCAAAACCTGGAAGAGAAAGTTTTATGAATTAAATATTAGTAAATTTCATCATCTTTTTAATTTTAAATTTAACTTTGATAAACTAATGAGACCTATTCCAGCAAAGTCTAAATCCCACTGTCACTTCCTGTTTCTCAATGTTGTTGGCAAGTAATAAATAATCTATTGGTATTTTCTGAATAATCAATACTGGTTTTATGATACCTTATTTTTTCCATGGAAGACAGAACGGAACGCTCTCCTACTCCCCTATCCGTAACCATTCTGGTTATTGAATGGCTAGATTTGCAGGTTATGGGAATTTCATTAAAAACCAAAATATTTACAGTAGAAAAAGCAGTGTATATAATTTACAAGCACAGGATAATTAAAAACAAACCGTTTACAAGGATATTCAACTCTGAAGATTAAGAGAAAAAAATTTTGGAATAATAATATGCAGAAAGATAGAATGTACAAAAATAACACATGAAAAATAATATGTTATGATTACTTAGTAAACAAAGATGCTATATAAAAATTAAGTGGGAAATAATTTGGTTAATGGTAACAAAAAAAAAACCCCACTGATCAATATTTATAAATGCAAATGCATGCGAAGAATTAATGATGCTTTTTTCCTCCTTAGTATTTGTGAGTAAGACACTTGATGAAAGCTAAGGGGGCAAGAAAATATATCTTTTTCAATGATAAATTTACTTATCCTTTGGATTTTTTTTTATTTAACAGGAAGTTGCTGGTGAATGTTTTCAGTCACTCATGCTTATGACTTAGTGATGGGTTTTTTTCATATGCCAAGAGCTTGTGATGAGGCATCCGTGGAATACAGCAAACCTTGATTTTTTTTTATTTATATATCAGTTTATTTACAATCGCTATTTGTAAAAGAAAATTTAAAAAAAAATCGTATTTTTGCTTTTTTCATTCATTTTCTTGATTCATGTGAAAGATACAGCAAAATTTCATGTGGGTTTTCCTTATATCATTGAAGTATCTTTCCAATTGCTTTTATATTGAAGAAGAACTGGTTTCAAGTCTCCTTAAAGTTAGAATTTCCAGCAAAGGGTATTTAATCGCTAGCAGGAATTTTTTTCCGCATGCCAAATTGGAAACTGTGGTGTATTTTTCTAAATAGTATTTTCACTTTATGAATAATATCAAGTTTTGATGGATAATTCATTTGACTGGGATTTTTTTTTCACCTCCTTAATATTAAATTGGAAATACGAGGTATTTCCAGTACTCTTAGTTCTTATCTTGGTTGTTTGATAGTGCAATCAATTATTCAAAGAAATAAGATAAAGATACAAACTTTAAAGTTCAGTGAGAGAAAAGACGGTCAGGAATTATATTCTCCTGAAAGAAAAATATCCTGAACATATAAGGTCTGGGAGAATTCATAGTTAGCATATAATGTGCAATAAAATATTGCCTTTCTTGTAATTGAAGAGGTTGCTGGTATTTTAGATAAACGTGAAGTAGGTTTTCTGAAGTGAATCTGAACCTAATTCCACTTTTTATTATGTAAGAATATGATGATGTTTTTGTTATGATGTTTTTGGTGCAACAAAAATCCGTTGGAGGAAAATAAAAATTTTAATACTTAGACAAAAAGAAAATATATTATCTCAACGAGCTTCTAAAAATATCAGCCTTTTCCCATTATATTTACAAAAGATATGATTTAAAAAAAATAAGTTATTTACTGCAGCAAATGAAATCAAGAAAAATATCATTTTGAGGACGTGATTATATGAAATGAAATAAATAGGAAATGTGATATTTTTTAAAACAATAAATGAGGGACAAAGTTTTTTGGATCATTTGCAATACCAAAGTGACTAATTCAACGAAACAATTATAATGAATAAAAATATAGTTTAGCTTGCACGAGCACGTAGTGCTTGGTTGTTCAAGAAATGATTTTCTGACATGAGACATTGAAATATGCATGGCTGATATCATTTTAATCTTTTTCTCATTTGCTTTACTTTTCTTTGTTTGGTACTTGCAAATTTCTTTTATTTATTTTTGACAAAACTATTTTTTAATTAAAAGACGTATTCGATGGACTAAGGAATGAATAAAAACTTTCTTCATTCTAAATAGCTTTCATTGTTGAGAATACTACGGCGAGATCCTAGCAAATTTTGCATTCTACTATAAATAGGGGATTCTCCCATTATGTCCATTCCGATGACATAGAATGTCAACGGAACAACAACAACTGCTTTTCCAGATAATCTAAAGGGATCTGACTATCAAATATATTAAGATATCATATACTTCTTAATAGAAACATCTTAGGAGAGAGAAATTAGAAATTCTGGAATGACAATGTGTAGAACCCTCCTTTTCAATAAGACTTTAGAGAACTCACAATTGATTTTATATAACAGCAAACTAAGCTTTATAGATTGGCCAAACTAAGACCTGAATTCAATTTAATCTTTTGTAGGTGGTTTCATATTAAGTGTATGCCTATGAGAATCAGGTTTCGACTATTCAAATTTATTGACTAGATATTTGTATTCACATAACTAAAAATATATATATTGAAAACAAAAAGTCCATGTTTGTAGGAAAGGTGTATAGGGATTGCTAAGTTAATGTTAAAAATAGAAGACGACAAATTTAAACAAACAATTAATTTATTCAGACAAAACACAGATTAACACTAAACAAAAATCACAACATTTAACTTATTTACAAAAGAGAAAAGAAAAGAAGATTTCAGCAGCATTGTTTTGATTAAAGGTGTGGACACCAATAGCCCTAATTTTAGGCCTAGAGCATCCGTTTAACGCAGAAAATATTAACCTAACCTCACCCTTTCACATTCCAAATGACGACTCTCCAAAGAGAGAAGTTCCTTAAGTAGCAAAGCTGATACTCTGACGTCACTAACAGATGACGTATGAATTGAAATGATTGCAGTCTCCATCTTTTACGATAATTAGGAATCAATTAAATCGACATGTAGAGTTATATTTTCACCAGTTTCGAAAACATTTAAATTAATTTATCTTGGTTAATTGGAGATTATTTAAGGGTTCTCAATATTAATTCCCACAGATATTTTTGCTATAGCATATTTTATTTTTATTTACTACCAAAACTCTCTAAAATTTATACTCTATTTCTTTGTTATTACACATTTATGCTATGATTCGATATGTTTTGCATTTCTTGTTGTAATTATTTGTCCTTTTTTAACTGATACTTAAAAAAATCGACTTCGTCACGATTTCAAAATTTTACGTTTCAAAGATTGAATACATTATTCAGATGGTCTCTGAAAAATTTAAAACCAGACTGGCATTTTAAAGGGTATTATGAATTAAATTACTTTTATTAACGTGTAATGGAATCCGAGATTGTTTCTTTACTAAAGGGGAATTGTTAAGAAGAATTAATTAGTATTAAATAATGAAAATCAGCAATTCAATATTCTCATATTTCGGTGTTTTTATATCTTTTTATTGAAAAAATTAGGTAGTTCTATTATTAATATCGGTAAGTAGATTTTATGCCAAATGTATTAAATAGCAAATCCACGATTCCCGGCTTTTACTCATTTCCTTACCACAAAACTTTTCAAATACCTGAGAAACGTATTAATTCCCTATTTCATCATAGCTACTAAAGACTTTTATTATAGCTGAGTTTCACATCAAAGATGGAATGGAGCTGTCTTTGAAATTCTTTCTGAAGCAATTACCCTTTTGACTGTCTTAAGTTGAGCTTTATGCTTTTTCCGAAACCAAACCTTGGAAATAATTGTGAGAAATAATCCAAACGACATTCTAGAAATTTATAATACTACCAGTGACTTTTCTGAAAGATTTTCCTTTCATTTGGTTATGCGTGTCTCGCATATTTTACCAATGTTACTTATTTTCTAAATATGTGGCTTTAAAAAGTTCTTTCGGATTCTCAGTTCTTGTAATAGAATGAAATGCCACAAATATTCTAGAAGTTCGGTTATGTAATGGTGTTCCTTGTCAGAGATAGAGAGAGAGCATTTTGTCGACTGTTTTAAAAACAGAATTTGGTTTTCGATTTGTACATTAGAAAAGGAAACTATGTTACCTGGGAATTATTTTTAATTATTGCCGAAACACTAAAACTTGATGAATTTTATTGCCTCCAGTTTCATAATGGATAGCTAGACTCGCAAAAGATATAAAATATCATTTTTCCCCCTATTTCAGATTTTAAAAATAATATTTTATGGATTGAAATAGATGTAGCACCTGCAAAATTCAAATTATTTTATTAAAAATAAAGGCCGTAGTGCAATTATTAAAAATATATAATTACAGAAATAATTTTTGAAAGTAATAAAAGGAAGAAAAATAATTTATCGATTAATTTTAGAGATTAGCATTTATATCATATTTTTTATTTATTATTTTACGTTTATATTATTTGGTGTACCAAATAAATGATTTCAATTCTTTAGAGAGATTAAAGTTTAAGTATATTTTTTTAAATTCATTTCAGATTTTTATTGATATAGGACATTTTAAACGAAAAATTTGCTACAAAATTATAATTTCATAATTTAAAACATAAGAAATTTTCAACAGAAGATTTACATAACATAACGCCATCATGTGCCTCCTGTGCCTATAAAGCTAAGTTATCTAACCAGTTGGATGAGCACAAGATGGAAGAAATGAAAAAAAGAAAAAAGGAGGGAATCTGCACTTTTGAGGGACTTTTTAAGTTATAATTTCGGTTGATTATCTCAAGGGGAATTCTGGTCTCAACTGTTGTAGGTCTTGAAGAGGTCTAGGTATTTATGAATATGCTTTACTATGGAGTTGTTTTGCCGCTTGAAAGGGTATTCGATGCAACTCTACTATGCCATTCTTCTTCGAGACTTCTTTCTGGCTTTCTCTTGTACCATGAAAGAGTGTGTAGGCGTTCTGTGGCATAGTGAATTGGAGATCCTATTTCTCCACAGCTACAGTAAGGAGAGTTGGCCAGATGGAATCTGTATAAGTATGTCCGGAATGGACATGTGAATGGTCCAGTGAAAAAAAGAACATTCGCCTTTTCCCATTTGGCAGCGTAGAACAGAAGATTTACAATTTATAATTTGTCAGTTTATATTACTAATATTTGGAATCTAACAATGATAAAAAAAAATTACAAAAAGGAATGCACTTTGTGTTGTGTTACTGCTCTTATGGGTCTAAATTTTTTGATATATGTTTTCTCTGTAATCGTTGTAAGGAATCATATACAGCCATTCATCTTGGATAGCAGCCACATTGAAACCCCTCAAAATTAGGCTGAGGCTCTTCCGACATGGTGGATGGATCTCGCCACCCTGGTCAGTACACGGAAATATAGGGGTCCGGCTCCTTCCATCGGATAGTGGAACGTATTTCCTTATGGAAGGATTGTGGACCTTAGGACTCAACCACCTTTCTCAACAGTGTTGTTGTTTTGGTCGTCTTGTCATTCAGTATGCTTTATCCTTTTTCCTTTGGACTGGTCAGAGAGTCAGTGTTATGACTTTCATCTTTCAATCATAAATTTAAAGATATGTAATGTTATGTATGAGTAGAGTTACACATAATAACTTATGTAAGTTATAAATTAGTTAAATTATAACTTAGTTATGTAGTAATAACTTAGTTAGTAAGTTATAACTCAGTTATGTAAGCCATAACTTATGTAAGTTATGTATAAGTACGTAATGCTATGTAAAGTATGTTCTTCCCTCTATAATAAAAAAAACTTCAGATATTTTTTCTCAAATCAATCAATTTAAATGCATCTCCACGTTCCTTTATGAAAATTGCAAATGACTGAATATTATTTAAAAAAAAAACTCATGAAAAAAATATGTTTTGTATCAGAGTGAGTCTATTCTACATTATTTTTTATTTATATTTAAGTATTTTTTTAAAAAAATAAGAATGATTTATTTAAAAATTGTGAGAATTGTATACTGAGTGCAGGATGGAATTTTTATTATAGTTTTAGAGTTTAGTAAAATTTATGATCGGTTGATTGATGTTAATATTTTAGCTTCTCAATTCGCCGTATTACTTCCAAAAAAAACAAAAAAAATAATATTTTTAATTAAATCAAGAAAAATTCCCTTTCAGCATTGTCAAACATGACAATATTTTCCGTTACTTAATTAAATACATTATTTACAATAAATAGTAATAAGTTTTACATTTTTTCATCCATTATAATTATAAATATAATTATTAAAGGTATCGTGAATATCACAAACCAGAAATATAAAAAGAATGTCAAAATATGGATAAAATAATTAAAACGCTTTTAAAAAGAAGCTATTAAAATTCAACAATTTACAATTTCATTGGTATTTCTATTATGTTATAAACTACTAAAAAATAGGATTTTTTTCTCCAGGAATCAAAAATATACATTTCAATTTAAATATTAGAAATATAGTATAGACTTTAAATCTCTTATGCTGAAAAATTAGTTTTTAAGAGCCTCTTGTTGAAATAAAAAAATTATTCAATTATCTAAAAATAAAATACAAAAAAGTGCAGTGATTTACGAATTTGTTTCCCTACCGGATATCCAAATTTGAATTATATTTATATTATATTTATATTTCTCGCCAACAAGAATTATATTTATATTTCGAATATTTGGTTTTTTAAAGGATATATTATATTATTTTGAGCATATTTATGAGGACCCACTTTAAATAATGTTTTTTATAAGTTAGATTTTTTCGACTAATATTTTTTTAATAATGTCAATGAGATTATTCTTTTAATAATATTTATTGCAATTGAATCTTTTTTATTAAATTAAAAAGTTATTGGAAAGGCTCCCTCCAAAATGTTTTTCAATCATCATAAGCATACCTAAAATTATATTAGTATGCTCATTACTGATAAATATGCTGTATTGCTAGAGTGTCAATTTCTATCAATTATTATTTTTTTTAATTTACCAACTTAAAATTGCAAAGGAGGAAAAAGAGTATACCCATCTCAAAAACTAATCGTTTTCATAAAGAAAATGAGTACCAGAAATTTTTAGGAAATGCAATTAAGTTTATTTTAAAAAAATTATAAAAATAATTTAAAATAAATTTATCATTCATCAAATCAAAGTATTTTTTTAGTGAAAAATATCTGTTCTATATATCGGATAAGATTAAAAACAAATAAATGAAAAGCGAAATTATTTTTTTTTCTCCAACCTTTTTCTAAAAACTCACGCCCTATTGGTTAATGAATGCAATTACCGTCAAAATTTGTAGTCAAATTAAAAAAAAAGGTTGTAAAAAACGCTACTTCAGATTTCCCATCATTTAAAAAAAGTGCAATATGCATGAAGGTATTGAGTGTGAAAAAATGCTTAAATGAGGGGAAATAATCAGCCATTCTAGGCACTAATTAAAATTTCTGTCTCACGGGATCATTCGTGGGATGCAATAATTCAAGTGGAATAACCATCAAGGAAGATTTAATTTCAAATTAGATTAATGCATTTTTTTAATTTCAGATTTTATTACTGTTTACCTCATTTGCTTAACGATTCAATGTCTCATGCTTCTAAGTAATAAAAGCGTGAATTAGGCACATGTCTAAATCAAAGTTGATTTATATTATTTATGACTACTTTGAAGAATTGTGCGTGTAATACAAGGACTCACACAACATGTAAGCACATTGTTGGTTACAAAGATCCTTCATAATTATTTTGCTGACCATTTTTTCCAATAGATAGTATTTTTGTATTTCAAATAGCATTTTGCAATGCATTGTATTTTTAAAAACAATATTTCATGTAAAGTGACATATGATCTTGTTAGTTGTTCTCGTGTTTCAAGGATAGCTCATATTGAAGGGTCAAAAATATGATCAACAGTTAAATTCTTATATAAATGACATATAAAGGACTAATATTTTGCTGAACATTTTAAATCTTATAATATGTTCAAGAAATACATACAAAATTCGGTCCAATAAATGCAAATCTGTGCAATTAAATGAACCGCTTCTTAAAGTAATATATGTATTTAATAGTATTTTTGTATTTTAAATAATATTTTGCAGTACATTGTATTTTTAAAAACAATATTTCATGTAAAGTAACATATGAGCTTGTTAGTTGTTCTCATGTTCCAAGGAAAGTTCATATTGAAGGGACAAAAATATGATTACAGTTAAATTCCCATATAATCGCCATATAAAGGACTGACATTTTGCTAAACATTTTAAATCTTGTAAGATGTTCAAGAAATTAAAATACACTCACAGAATTCGGCTCAATAAACGCAAATCGGAGAGATTAAATGAACCGGTTCTTAAAGTAATACATGCAATTAATAGTATTTTTATTTAATCATATTTTTGTATTTCAAATAGTATTTTGCAGGTCATTGTATTTTTAAAAACAATATTTTATATAAAGTAGCATATAAGCTTCTTAGTTGTTCTCTTGTTTCAAGGATAGTGCATATTGAAGGGATAAAAATATGATTAACAGTTAAATTCTTATATAAATGGCATACAAAGGATTGAAATTTTGTGGAACATTTGAAATCTTATAAGATGTTTAAGAAATTTAAATGATAACACAGTCTCAATAAACGCAGATCAATGCGATTAAATGAACCGGTTCTTAAAAGTTGTCTCTGTTACAGCGAGTTTAATTTCATCTTTGACCATGTACAATCAAATTCGGTTTTAAAAATCCTTTATAATATCAAACATTCAATTTTGCCAGAGCCAGAGCGTGCAAAATATCTACACTCACATAAAGAAAAAAGAATCATCAGTTTCATCAAAAATTTAGTAATAAAAATGCTTATGTCAATCCCCCCGAATTGTATGTGCTACAAAAATCTGAAGAAAAAAAATGTTTTGAATTTATAATACAGATTTTGTAATTATTTATTGAGAAATTTTGACACCACCAATACTCCATACCACTGTTGTCAGGCCGGCTTGCTGGCACAGGGGTAGCGCGTCTGCCTCGTGTTCAGGAGGTCCCGGGTTCGAGTCCTGGTTTGGGCATGGTTGTTATTCTGTGTACTATCTGTGAGATGTGTGAATGTGCCCCCCTGTAAAAAGGGGTTGTGCAAGCGAATGAGATGAGTGTGTAGCAAAAGTCGTACTCTTGGCCCTAGTTGGCGCTACTTGAAACAAGAGACGCTTCACTCGGCTTAAATCTGCTGCTGGGTCCAGCAGCGAGCTTGTCCATAGGCAAGTGCCATTAGAACCAACCAACCAAACAACTGTTGTCAGGGTATGGAGTATTGGTGAGGGTTGATAAAATAATAATAAAAGGAAATTATTTATAGGCCAAATCACTAGTAAAAATAAAGAAATATTAAATATCCAAAGGTGATATAGATTACGAAAGAAAAAACAAGTTTTAATTATTACCTCTGCTAAGGATGGTAAGTCAGCACTTTACAGGGTCTCCCGTAATATGTGTCTGACAGGGACTAATGCTATTTTTATGATTTTTGTGGTTGTCGCTGGACACTCGTATATATCACTGGGGGTAATCTGGAGTCTGGTACAGTGTTTGCATGGTGCATATGATCTTATGTTGTCCGGATATATTTTCATTCCCTTATAATGACCCGTTCTAAGTCTGGTAATTGTTCTTGAAATGTTTCTGAGGCAATCATATTCAGTAAGTAGAGGATATATATATGTTAGAAAAGTTACCCTGCTGGCGTCATTGGCATAATGGAAGCGCGTCTTCCTCTTGTTCTGGGCGTCCCGGGTTCGAGTCCCGGTCAGGACGTGGCTGTTCTTCTGTGAGCTCTTTGTGAGTTGTGTGACTGTGCCCGATGTAAAAAAGTGCTGTCAAAGATAATGTGCGTGTGTCATCCTCATTTGAGCAACAAGTCAGACTTCTGCCCTCGGGTGCTCATGGGTCCATACCCTTTAAAGCTACCGCAACCCCTCTTTCCGTTGTAAAGCGAACACGAGGTCATTATCATCATCAGAAGTTAACGTGTGTCTAGCCACTGCATATGTAATTGTGATAGTCGTATATTTTTGGTCAAGATTTCTAATTTATTTGACTAATAAGACCGCACATTCGTTTCCCTTAATATTCACGTACGCTGGTATCCATTGCAGTTCGCAAGATTTACCTTCTACGAGCAACAGTTCTAGAAGAAAAATAACGATGGATATAATGATAGGCTTATTTAAAGTGGAGTTATATCTATATAATGTAGTACAAGATCCGTGATAATAAATTATGCATATGTGTTTTTGTCTTGCAAAAGATACAAGTAGTATAAAAACATTTTTTTTAAAATCAATACCTGCTTTGGATATTAGAAAACATTTTATTTTAGTTACTTTCTATTAAATAAATACAATTTTTTTTTCTCTTGCTACGCTTTACAACGGAAGGAGGGGTGCAGAAGCGTTTGAGAGCATAGCCCTCTGAACATAACATCCGAGTAACTATCACATTTGACTCAGCAACCCCAGTATTATAACTCCCGACATGGAGAACTTCACGAGAAAGTTCGAGCTCGCAGCACAAGGGATACGAACCCAACTCCCTACTAACCAGGTTATCCCGACCAGGAAATAGCAACTTCTATAAAACACTATTTAAATGGCGAAAACTTTAGTTTTAAATAAATTAATTCAAAATAAAAAATTAATATTCGAAAAAATTGTATTAACATTAAAAGTCATCCAAAAATCCTCCACCAAAATAAACAACCTTATAATCAACAAGAATATTAAAAATAAGTACGCTGCTATTCTTAATGGCCAAAAAATGCACAATTACTAAAGAAACCAGAATTTTAGTATCACTACAAGACGCAAAAAATGTACATTTACTAAAGAAACCAGAATTTTAGTATCACTACCAGACGCGAAAAAATGTACACTTACCAGAGAAACAAGAATTTTAGTATCATTACTAGACTCAAAAAATGTACACTTACTAAAGAAACCAGAATTTTAGTATCACTACAAGAAGCAAAAAATGTACACTTACTAAAGAAACCAGAATTTTAGTATCACTACAGGACACAAAAAATGCACACTTACTAAAGAAACCAGAATTTCAGTATCACTACAAGACGTATTCCATTCACATCAAATTTCAAACATTTTATTCCCTGTAGAAAGACATTGATAAATATATTTATTATGTAAGGAACATAAATCATGAACTCCGAGAATATTTCCCTAGATATATTTATGGAAAAATGAGAGTGATTTTGATCATCCAAAATATTACTCTGAGGAAATGTTTAAAAATGTGCATTAATTGCTTCCATTAATTAGGAAATTATTCCTATATTAAACACAACTACTCTTCGTGTAAAAAGGTACCGACTACAGTGCAATTTCTGAATCAACAAGTAAATAATCGTTCCTGTAATTTTGTCGGCACATTAATGGTGTGGAATGATAATGCAATTTCTCAAAGGAATCCTGTTAAACCAGCTTTTGAAAGTGTGAAATATGCTTCTTTATTTTTTAATGCTTTTAAGTTATTCTGTTCTCGTAGCAGTCAACGAAAACGTATTTTTCATCTGGGATATGATATTGCCATTTTCACCATCGAATCATAGAGAAATGATATTGGACTTATGAATACTGATTTTTGGAATGCTCAGTTCTAGATGAAAGAAATTTCGAGCTTATAAACGTTACATAAAATCTTTCCTTCTGACTTAAATTTTGGAAACTTTGATACTGGCTAATTCAGAATTTTGTTGCTTAATTAATAAAATCTGAATAATTAAACAATTTCATTTAAACATGTTTTGGTAATGGGGTTTTCGGAGTCTACAAAAATCGGTAGGAGAAAGATAAAAAAATTATTATATGCACGAGCATCACAAAAAATCAGCTTTTAATATCGCATTGCCATCACATTTAAAAAAGCTTCGATTAAAAAAGGTTAATGTCTACATAAAATAAAACCAAGAAAAATGTCATTTTGAGCACGTGATTATATGAAATGAAATAAATAGGAAATGTGATATTTCTTTAAACAATGAATTCGAGACAAAGATTTTTGGATTATTTATTACTAAAGTGATTCATTCAATGAAACAATTAAAATGGATTAAAAAATAGAATTTAACTTGCACCAGCACGTGGTGCTTGGCCGTTCAAGAAATGATGTTCTGACATGATACATTGAAATATGCACAGCGGATTTCGTTTTAATATTAAATAATTAACGTATCCATTTAAATATATGTTTATATATATATAAAATTATTTTTTATCTCTCTCTCTCTCTTT
>JAOUZG010008087.1:3289477-3304142 GCA_026289955.1 Argiope argentata | reverse complement strand
ATAAGAAGAATACAAAACAGATATGTAAGTGAAAAAATGAGAAATCCGGCATGATGACTTTCTCAAGGGTCACCATCAAGCAAGGATTTCAATAAAAAGTGGAATTTTTTTTTTGTAAAGAGTTAGACTATTGTCTAAAAAATTAACTCTTTTGTGACCCGAAAAATTCCAAATTTGAAAGTAGAAGAGAGGCATCAATTTTTAGCACAAAAAAACAAAAGACAATTAGAAAAAAAACACAAATAAAATTTGATTGAAGAAAAAACATATATCACAAAATACTAAATACAATAAAAAATAAACCAATATTCTCATTTTTTTCATTTTTTCACTTACATATCTGATTTATATTCTTCTTAATTCCACTATGTCTTTAGGAATAGCAGCATACGCGCTCTCTTAATACATTTGTGTATCCTTCTAATTTATTATGAAAATGGCAATTTATTATTTTTACCTCTTTTAAAATTGTATAAGTATATATATATATATATATATATATAGGGAGAATGTGAGCTAATAGTAGGAATTGAAAATAAATTAGCATAATCGAAATGCATAAAACATCATCTACTCAAAATTAGTTATTAATATTATTGAAACTGACAGTAACCGTTAAAGGATGGAAAACTGCTATCCTGGAAACTCATACTGAAGCAATTATCCTTCCGGTTATCCTGAAATGAGCTTAATGCTCTTTATGTAACCGAAGTCTTGGGAGATAATTTTGACAAATAATTCGGGATATAGTCTAGTAGTTTGTCTTGCTGTCAGCAAGTTTTCGCTGAGATTCCCCTTCATTTGGTTTGCGCATTATTCAGTAACATTAATTATTTTCGAAAGACTTAGATTTCGAGATATTTTTCTGACTTTAGATTCCTGCAATTGAACAAATTGTTCTTAACCATAAATTCTAATGCCTTTATGTCGTACATTGCTCTTAAAAGAGTTTTGGTTTTTTTATCTAGGTTTCTTTATCAGTTAAAAATTCGATTTTATATTAACTTCTTTGAATTTTCCATTTTTAACGTATAATAATGGAATTTTATTTCGTTTCTAAATATAAGGTTGTTTAGTGACAAACAGGGTTTTTATTTTTAACAGTAACTTTGCCTGTATTCCTTTTCCAGAAAATCAAAATAATAATAATAATAATATTTATTCATTTAGTTTCATCTTTAGGCGAGAATAGTTTTAAGAAGTAAATCAGTATAAAAGTATTAATAAATTTATTTATTCCTGTATATAATAATATTTTTTAATCGTGAATTTATGGCTGATATTATTTTTAAGTCATTCCATATTCTTAACTATTTAATATTATTTTATGTATTAGGGTAAGCATAAAGTATTTAATATTTTTTGTAAAAAAAGAAAGAAAAAGAATATGTTTGCAAGCTCAATTTTACAAATAAATGGTCGTATCTATGCTGCACTTATTAAACTATTTCATTTATTAAAATGAGTTAAATAATTTGTTTTATTGATTAAAATGACACACTGTGTTTTATTAATTAAATGTTAAATTTAATTTTGTTGATCTAATATTAAACTACTTTTTTTATTAAATATTACATAACTTTTTTTGCCGTTAGTAATAAAAAATTACCATAAAGACTGGCGTCCTAGAATAGGGGTAGCTTCCCGGGTTCTGTAAGGCGTGTGATTGCCCCCCCCCAGTGTAAAAAGGGGTTTTGCAAGCGAATGTGATGATTGAGTAGCAAAAGTCGCACTCTTTTCCCTAGTTGGTGCTACTACAAAACAAGAGACGCTGGCTAGGCTTAAATTACTGAATGCCTCAGCGAGCTTGTATATGGCATAAGAAACAACAACAGGTTGCCATGATTAATGCAAATAAAGCAAATAACATTAGGAAAAGAGATTTACAACGAGTAATTTTATTTATTTAAGATAAAACTGCTTAGAAAATTAAAGGAGTTCATGACACTTTCATAGTAAGAATTTTTTACCAACAAAAACATTAAAAAATAGTTTTATAGTATTTGTACCCAACAAAGAAAGTTTTCTTACATCTATAAAATATGTCGAAAAATTCAAATATTCTTTGACATCATGACAAACAATCAATGAGCCAAAAAATGCTTGTTTTAACAAAAAAGAAAAAGGAATAAAGCACTAAAGGAAAAAAGATCGAAACAAAATCACGATAGCTCTGCCGTATTGATTATTTTATGAAGCTCGATTGGGGACGGATGATGTTTGCCAAAACGCTGCAATGTAAACTGTGACTGTGACTTTCTCTGCAGCAAATGGGAAACAAAAAGAGCAATTGATTAAAAAGAACATAAGATTCGCAAGCAAGCTTCATCAACGTATGCAGAAACGAAATAGAGGCAGAGAAAGGTTTTTATTTGTTTATGCGCAATAATGCATTTGAGAATACACATGAAAATATAATGAAGCCCTAAAGACCGTCATATTTTGTTGAAAAGAAATACTTTATTATCATACTAAGAATCCATTACATCTTAGATTTTATATTAGTTGAATAGTGATATGTAATAAAATAGATGGTGAATAAGGATTTGTAATAAATCATATGGTGTATATTGATATGTAATGAAACAGATGGTGAATATTGATATGTAATAAAACAGATGGTGAATAGTGATATGTAATAAAACAGATGATGAATAGTGATATGTAATAAAACAGCTGGCGAATAGTGATATGTAATAAAACAGCTGGCGAATAGTGTTATATAATAAAACAAATGGTAAATAGTGATATGTAATAAACAGTAGTGGCCCAATTCATAACTACAAAGTATTATTAACATGTCAGAACATGTTGTTGTTATTGGGATGAGGTGTTTGGCATTAACAAAAATCCGTAGTAGAAAAATTAAAATTCTAATTCATAGGCGAAAAAAAGTTTATTATCTGCTCGAGCATCCCAAAAAATCAGCTTTTAATATCGCTTTGCCATTGTATTTACAAAAGCTCTGATTTAAAAAAATAAGTTAATGCCTACAGCAAAAAGAAAACCCTAGAAAATTCTTATTTTGAGCACACGATTATATGAAATGAAATAAGTAGGAAACGTGATATTTTTTAAACAATAAATGCGAGACAAAGTTCTTTTGGATCGTTTGCAATACTAAAGTGGCACATTCAATGAAACCATTAAAATGAAATATATATATATATAATTTAACTTGTAAGAGTACGCGGTGCTTGGCCGTTCAAGAAATGATGTTTTGACATGATACATTGAAATGTGCATAGAATATTTCATTTTAATCTTTTTGAATAACGTGTATCAGCGGAAAATAGAGGTTAACTTGTTGCGATAATAGCAAATTACCATCGCTGTGTCCATGTATTCCCGCTTGTTCCGTGTGATGTAATTAAATATATATACATATATGTTTTTTGGAGTTGCAACCGGAATTTGTCTTTTAAATATATGTCACCTTTTTTCAATGATTGAATTGTTACGTTTAGGGTCAATGCCATACGAAATTATTTTTTAATTTTCTTTGCATATTATATAACATCAGTACACTAGACCTTAACTCATGAATTGATTAAATACTGTTATTGCTTATATTATTTCATAAATAATAATGAATATAAGATGTTTAAATTGGGATTATAGCACTTTGAATGCATGGAATTCTTATTTCTAATACATTACAATAATTTTTAGTAAGTAGTTTTAATTTATTTTTTAAAAATCATTAATATGAGTACACTATTCAAAATATCTTTTCCTTAAAAGTTTTCCTCAAAAAAATCTTCGGTACTTTTTCTTTAGTTGGAAGGCTGTGAAAAATCTCGTAATTCTACATTATTTTGAGATTTTTTTGGTTTAAAATCGCTGTAAGAAATTTGGCAAAATTCTACAAGATTTGGAGATTTTTCGCTGCCACTCGTTTAACGGGAAAGTGCCGAATCTTCTTTTATATATATTAAGGAATGAATTAACCATTAATATTTTATTAAACAAAATTATGAATTATAAGTAGATAATTTGACTATTATAAACATGTTTGTTCAAACAAGCAAGAATTGTACATAATATTTATAATTTTAGTTGCAATCTTTAATTAAGCATTTGATGAAAATATGTATTTCAGAATGTAATTATAACCAAAAATAGTTTTTCAGTAGAATACATTTAAAAAGGCCTGCAGAAATATTATTCATGTTTAATATTATTTAGAAAATATTGAAACGATAAAAATTAACAAAATTCTTGTATTCTTTTGTATACATACATGTTAAAGCATATTTAAACTAAAATATTTTTTCCTAAAATTTCAAGTAAAATTAGTCCTCAGAATTAATTTTATATGAAATAAGTCTAAACTTAACTTTTTGTTAATAATTTGAATAAATTAAATCAAACTCTTATATATTTCCTATTTTCAACTCTGGAAATTATGTCTGATATAGCTATAAATTCCATGCAATTATCATTGCTCTGAAATCAACTATTATTTTAAAATGCTTTAACAGTAATATAGTTAAGAATAGAAGTCCCCAAATGTTGAATTATGAGTTGCATGTTTAAAATGTCAGCAAACTTTAGAAAAATACTTACTACGCAACAAATATTGGCTTAATATATGAATGAGATTTCCGAAGGAAATTTTTGACAATTATGATAAATTAATTCCTTAATTAAATTCTTTGGCAATAATAAAATTTTGCCTATGATTTTAGATACAAAATTAATTTACCGTTTAGCTACGGAAATGTTAGTGCCTAGTAGTTATTTTTCAAATATATTACAAATTAATTCGCAATAAATCCTACTACATAGCAGCTATTTTCAAAAATATTACACATTCATTAACAATATTTATTCTTCTCAGATATTTTTTTGAAGCTGGCAAATAGAAAGCTATCGTATTTCATGTAAAATATTTTATAATGTTTTCCACTTTACTTTCTAAAACTATACTAAATATTTTAATGCGCTGTAAAGGAGAATAACTATTTTAAATTTATTAAATTATGAACATTTTTGAATCGTTACTGCAAGTGCAATTATAACTGATCAAATAGCTAAATCAATTTTTTAAATATATTGATATATTTAATTAATTTTAGATTTTTTGATTACTGTAATAATTTAATTTTATTCAAAGAATTACTCAAAATGTATAAATACATGTATGTTTTTAAAATGGTGCATTTATAGTAAATTAAAAGGAATTATTTGAATTTGACCAGCTTCATAATTTTTTTCTGTTTCAATCACTTTTATTGTTTTCTAATATTTTATAGAAAATTTTTTAAGTCACATTTAATATAAACTCCATTTTCAGATATAATGTTGTTAACTTTTTACAAATATTTCGCCCTTTCTTAAAAATACTGAAGACGACATTATATTCGTGATAAGAAGAACACTCTTTTCAAATCAGTATTTTTGTTATCCATGTACCTTTCAGACTTCAATAGAGAAAAAAAATTAATATATAACATAGAATCTTTATAAATAACAGTCTCCGTTTAACTCCTTTTCGAACTTTGCTATAAAGATTTAAAATTTAGAATATTCAAACTTACCAATATTATCGAAATTAACTGCAAAATTACGGAATATTCTAAAAACTGGTCTTGCCATTAATATTACTGTACTTTTCAGATCTGAGAGGAGTACGTGATCTTTTCATCATGTCAGAACATGATGTTGTTTTGGGGATGAGATGTTTTATGTCAACAAATATCCGTAGATGAAAAATAAATATAATTAATATTATCTGCACGAACATCTAAAAAAATCAGCTTTTAATAAAATGTTGCCATTTCATTTACAAAAGCTCTTATTTAAAAAATAAGGTAATTACTACAGAAAATAAAACCTAGAAATATGTCATTTTGAGCACTTGATTATATAAAATGAAATGAATAGGAAATGTGATATTTTTGTTTTGTTTTTCTGCTTACTATCTATGAGATGTATATGACCTCCTGTAGGAAAGGGTTGTGCAAGCGAATGTGTAGCTTAATCTTACCCTTGGTCCTAGTTGGCACTGTTTAAAAAAATGAGACGCTCATCCGGCTTAAAATTGCTGACAGTCGTCAGCACGCTTGTCCATAGCGAGTGTCCTTAATAACAACAACAACAAAATTAGATGGCTAAATGGGTTTTTTTTATTTGTATAAAATTTGGGAATAAGAGAAAAAAACTATATATTTCAGATCGACCTGACTGATTGAATAAAAAAAATTACTCTTTGCCTAATCAATTCTTTAAGAAATTTAGCATTTATTAATTTTTTTTCAAATTTCAATTACGGTTAAAAATGCAATATTTATGGCAAAAAAATCAATTAATGGTATGAATTTTGTAAGTATTTTAGAGATAAAATTTATGTTTATATGATATACTGTTTACGCTTATATAATATCCATTTTTTTTTCAAAATGCAGTTATGTTCCCGTCTTTTTTGAAGCAAAAGAGATAATTTAATAATTTTCTAGAAATCAATCTATATATATGGATATTTGGATAGAATCATTTTAATATTACAAACTAACTGCGATCATGCATATGGCTCATTCGAAAAGTTAAATGCTAGTATGCAAAAGCAACACTAGCATAAACTGTGGTTGAGTCTGTTAGAATCTTAACTTTCATATTATACTCTAGAGAATTAATAGATAATTATTAATGTTATTTCTTATATTTATTTTTAAAAAATAGGGCCGGATGGCCTGGTTGGTAGAGCGTTGGACTCGTACTCCTTAGGTTACGGGTTCGAAGCTCACCGGCCAAAACAATCCCCGAGTGTTTGGCGATTGGCTCTCGTAAAATCTGTTCGTGGTCGCAAAGTCCTCCATATCGAGAGTAATATCACTGGGGGTACTGGGCCTGGGGTGATCGTTCCCTGTTTCAGGTCTAAATTACGATCTGAGATGAATGCATGATTTGCGTGAATGTAGTCCACCCCCTAAAAAGGGTTGTGACGTGTGTGTAGCTAAGTCGTACTCTTGGCCCTAGATGGCGCTACTTGTAAAACAAGAGACGTATATTTCCGGCTTAAATTCTGCTGATGTATCAGCGGGGCTTGTCCAAGGCAAGTGCTATAAGTAACAACAACAACAATTAAAAAAAAATATTTCTATTTATTTATTTCTGCTTTGAATTGTAATTTTAGAAGTAGAAGAAGACAATTTATTTTTAGCTATTTTAATTAAAATACGAGTTTCGAAAATGGCCATTTTCAATGAAAAATAGTACTATATATAATTTTTTTACCAGAGTTGGTTTATGTATTCCTGAGCTGAGTAATAAAAATATTGTTTTATAACGCCATTAGACGGCTAGAATATTCTTCAAAGATTTTTCAGTTATTTAATTAGTTAGTCTCTTGTATAAGTATATATTATGTATAAATATGTATAAGTATATATTTGCTACTAATTTGATGTAAGTAAAATATATATTTGTATATAACCTGAACTGCATCATTTATAAGAAGACATTTCCCTTTTGATTCGAAAATTGGCATAGCTCCAAACACATAAATTATGAGTTCTAAATTATAATAGATTCCTAAGGGCTATCACAAGTAACTGGTGCAACCCTTCTTTAAGGAAGTACGGCCCATAATTGTGGTAGCTTCAGAACTCTTGATATTTTCGTGTCCTCTCATTAGTGTTGAGAACAAATCACCATAACCAGTATAATCTTATTCTCAATTATGAGTGGCCTTCAATCTGAAGAACTATTTTAATGCACAGACTTTCGAAAACGAGTCTTCAGCTTCCCTCATTTTTTCCTTTTTTTTTCAGAAACATTTAAGGCATTGTGTATTCAATTATGAAAATAAAGAAATCATTTTGTAAAACTTTTTATTTTTCTTCAACAGAAATTTCTCTTGGTCAAGAGAAACTACCAAAACGAATATATTGTTAATCATTGAGAACATTTAATAACCCATTGGAAGTTTTATTAAAGTTGTCTAATGCACTTAGGGTGAAGCATTAGTCGAATTATGATTTCAGTAACTGTCTCATGCTCTTTATATTAAAACCTTGTTTAGATTATGATGAGTATAATAATAGATATAAAATTGAAAACACCAAACTGTTATAATGAATGCTTTCGCGACTAAGACTTTAACTTCGAGCTTTTAACTTCGAGTTTAACTAAATAGTACCCATTATTAATTGCTTGTAATTTAATTAATTATTTTTTTTAAAAAAATTGATAATTGTTTAACATTAATTACAACACAGATGAAAACGATATTTTAATTCATTTTGCCTTATTGGCTTTTCTAAATATAAATATAAACACATACTGATAAATAATACATATCTATACAATTTATTTGACTGATCAGAAAAAAAAGATTAGCGCTAAAGAGTAGCATACTTTTCTTTGTTTAAAAATAATGTTTCATTATTTTTAGCAAAAATTAAAGGATTTTTTTTAAATAGCTATTTTGCAACATTCAATTGGATTGATTGTAAAGTAGTGTTAAATTGAAATAGCAGTTTATATTTGAACGCAACATGTACTTAAAAGTATATAGTAAACATGACACAGAAAAATATACTTGTACTTCATATGTAAATGAAATTAAAAGACATTTACTTTATATCCTATTGAAGAAAAATATTTAAAATTATTTAAATGTTTAGCATTTTAAATTGTAAATTGAAAAATTGAAATAAGTATTTAAAATATTAATTTCAGTTTGTAAACTCCAAATTTTAAATCACATTCCATAAAGGTATTTTTTATATGAAATTAAAGAAAAAAATATTAGGATTTGTAAAAAAAGATGTATTTACCAGATTCCTGATTCATTCAGTTATAACAGTTTTTATTTTAATGCTTGAAATAATATCATTAATCATTTCATGATTTAATAAAGGGCAAAAGATAATTAACTTAAAACTGGCTCCATAATATGTACTAAGCAAAAAAAATAATTCCTTTGAATTTAAATTAATGATGGTTACAAGGAAAGAAAAAGTTTAAGAATTTAAAATAATATGGATTAAAACAAGAAAAAAATGTCTTTTTGACATTGCACATTTAAACATATTTTAGTGTTGTGTTATTTTTTCGATGTTTTTAAATTTCTTAAGGCAAATTTAAAGAATTATTTTCTTATTACTTTTGTGTGAAAAAAAACAGTTGTAATCAAATTGCTCTGTAACAATAAAATAATATTTAAATGAAATTAATTTAGCAAAGGAAAGGAATAGGTTGAATTCAATTACGAAAAAATATTATAAATGGTTATAAAAAAGTGTAAAAGCGTGTACGTGAATAATATTTTCTTAATTAATTTCTAATAATTCTATTTCATTTGAAAAGAGTATATTTTATTTGATTACTTAGGAGATGAAGGCTCCAAGATTTTATTTAATATAAAAAAAAACATTCGCTAATTCTTATTTTTTTAATTTCGGTTCTTCTAAAAATAAATAAGCAGTAGAGAAAAGAAGGATGGTTTTAATATAATTTAATATTTTCTTTTAATACAGTTGATTTTCTGAGCTTTGGTAGAAGTTAGAGTTTGTTTTTAACATTTAAGTTAAGTTTAAAACTTCGGTTATTTAATCTGTGGATTAATAAAAAACAACTTTATATAATGTATTATATTATAAAAGGTTTGAAGAACCTGAAACAAACTAAAATATTACCTTCTTCGTTTTTTTAAAATTCTGCACATATTAATATTTTTTTAATTAAATAATTGCTTAGCAAGAACTAATTTACTTTATAGGTGTTTCATAGTAAAAATATCTAAATAATAGAAAGCAGCAAATTAATTTTTAGAAATTTTGGGAATTTTGAATGCTAATATGAAATCCATTCTTTGAATAACATAAAAAGAATGAAAAAAGCAGATTATTTTTTCATTTCAAAAATACAGAACATTCAAGGTAACAGATGTAACAATCATATTAGAGTTATGTGAATAAACTCGGAATGCAGTGTCAAATAAATCTTTAAAAAGAATTCAAGTGACAACCTTCATCGACTTAATGTTATTGCTTATTCTTGTGTTATTTTAACTAAAATTTTAACGATAAAGCATTTTCTGTTGCACTAATTATTGTTTAACATGAGGCACAATTCATTTAAACAATGGTATTGTTGAATATTACTAATTTTCCAAAAAATACTAAGCATGCAAATTATTAGATTAAAAGGATATTCTAAACAATCTTTTACATTTTTGAAAGAATATTCATTAACTTGTTCATTAATAATGTGATTGTTATACATCTATCAAAACCAAATTTGTATAATGTTTATAATTTGACTCAATAAGGATACAATATATGATATTATTTTATCCTTATGGAGTCAAAATCAATAAATACAAATCACTTAATAAATACTTAATATATACAAATCTAATTTATTAAGCCTAACTGAACTTTTAATTATGGATTTATAAGTTTAGACTATTAAATTTATCAGCTTTAAATTATTTAATTCCAATTCCAAATTTTAATTTCACAAAATATGTCCCATAACGAACCAGGGATAATTTTTCTCATTAATTCCTCCTAAACATTTCTAAACATTTAGATTACGATAGTAGAAATTCTTAATACTTTCTTTTAAAATGAAAACTCAGTTGCATCTAGAATAAATTTTTTGTATCTTCCCTTAACAGCAATAAATTCAGAAATAATGAATAAGGAGATCCAGTAGAATACAATAGTAAAAACGTCTGTACTTTAATATTATAAAGAAAAAATATTTCACTATAAGCAGTGCAATAATAATGCTTTAGTTAAATGTTTGTAATAAAATATATACAAAAACAATCGGGAACATGTCAGAAGTATCAGGCAAACAATATTTTGAAAAAAATATAGGAATTAATCCCTATATGTTTTAGAAACAGCACACTTCTGATTAATATGTATAGATCGAAGCTAGAGTGATGGTGGAACAGTATTTTTTATTTTAGTTTTAATGTAAATAAATCTTTATTCTATAGTAATATTGCTTAATAAATTGTCAAATATGCTATTTAAGGACATGAGATGATTACGCTCCCCTTAGAATTTTTAATTGATAAATGTATGCAAAATTTTTAAAAATTTTATACTACATTCTTTATTGTTTCTTAAAAATTTTAAATTATGCAATTAAGTGGTATAGATTAAGTGGTGCTGAAAGGTATAGATTTTTTTATCCTTTGTGTCGTTGATTCACGTGTAATGATGGAATTTCATTTCTGTATACAAACACCGTTTATGCAATGATGACATTCATGCCAGTGTATCATCATCATTTTTCATTCACTATTTATTTTTATCTATCTATGTAACGCAAAAAGAACGTTTTTTTACCATTTATCAAAAAATGACTAAATTTTCTCAAAAATGAAATGAAATTATTTTATAAATTTATTAAGTATAAGATGATACATTTTTATAAATGAATACATTTTTGTAGACATTTAAATACAAATTTAAAAAAATCATTTAGGTACAGCGATAGACACTTCAAAATATAACAAAAAATTTGATAGCATTAACATACTATTCAGAAATTTTTAATTTGATAAACTTAATTTGTTATTACTTTTTTAATATTTTATCACATATTGCTATTTTTAATGAATGAGGTACATGGTTTAAATTCTGCGCGTTTGATAATTTTTTAATTAATCTGAAAATCATAATTGAATGCTTAGAAATTTATTCACTATTGGAAAATCTTTTTTAAAAGTATGATAATTGTAGCGTGGTTGTGTTACTCAGATTCCGCCTAGCTGTATGCATTGAATTAAATAGTTGGAATATTAAGACATATTTGGATATTTCACTATGAGAAAAATGCGACATTGAAAAGGAATTTCTTCCTAAAGATTATTTTTATGTTTAATCTGATTATGAGGTAATTCATTTCAATACTGGGTAATTCATTCAACTCATATTCAATTCGCTTGGCATTGAAATATTATGTCATAACCAGTTAACGGGTTTATGGCGTAATTATTATGCTTTTCATTAAAAATATTACTGATATTCTTTTTTAAAAATATATATAATATTTAAACTAAGCGTATATATAAAATATAATATATAAAAACGATATCAAACATAAACTTCTTAATTAAACAATATTTTTTGCATGATTAATAGATTTTTTTTCTATAGAAACAGATAAAAAAATTTATTCTTATTCTCGACAGAAAAAATTAAATACATAAAAAAAGGCAGATAAATGTAAAAGTACTTGCGTTTGATACCTATTTTGAAAAATCATTGCATTTTTCAGTTTTTTATCATTTAATCACTCAAAATAATTTTAAGAATAAAAAATGTAATTAATTAAAGAATAATTGCTAAAAAAATTGAGTCATTCCAATTATCAAAAATGTTCTCCCTCTAAAACAAATTGAAAACAACAACAATAACAAAAAACACTGATTATTCAAAAGAATACAAGAAAAAATATTAAAAATAAAATATGCATTAATTTTCTCAAATCAGGAAAAATATGTCGCACGCATCAGTTCATAAGAGTGAATATCATTTTTCTACTTTTTTGATGTTTGCGTAATTCAAATAAATAGAAGAAAAAATAATCTTTTTCATGTAACGCTTGAATGAAAAAAAAGTTATGAAAAAGCTTCAAAAAAGTAATAATCTTATATCACTGCTAGAAAAAATAGTAATTTTCAATATGACACACCAGTTGAAAATAAATATAAATAGGAAGTGTAGTTCCTAATTTTTTAATTATCTATATAATTCAAGTCTAGTTGGTTAAGGAATTCATTTAAAAAGGAGACTTAGCAGCAAATTAAAAAAGTAAGAAAACACTATTCGAGGTTTTCCGTTATTTAGAAAAAAGTGAAATTCCTATAAAAATAATTGACATGGAAAGGTTTTAACCAAGAATAATAATCACATATTTTACGCGTCATTTAATCAATTTTTAACTAGTTGAAACATATGGGTATAGTGATTCAAGTTGAATAATTCAGTAAGAAACTTATATTCCAATCTATATCATTTTATGATTTTTTCTAATATTGCTTCTAAAATTTTGTGATGCGATATATTTTATCCTAACAACTTATCCAAAATCAAAACGCATTTTCAAAATTCAGTTATAATGATTAAGTTACACGTTGTGAAAGTAATGCAAAATCGATTAAAAGTTTAATAAGTAGATCTTAAAACGTGCCTTGCAAATCATAGGTATATTAACAATTCAAATATTAAGCTTGTTTTGAGCTTTCGTATATGAAAAATCAGCTATCTAAAATATGATTTTTTTACATATTTGATCAAATATATTAGAAGAACTTCGCTGCTATAATAATTTATTTCAAATGATTGGGGTATTACTATAAGACATAGAAAAAATATGAAATCTCGTTTTAAATTATTGAGTTCTAAATAATATAAATTATATGCGAAGAATATAAAATATATTTTTCAATGTTTAATAAGCTAATCGAAGGAATTAGGTTTTTCATAATTTTTTTTCTCAAAAAGATGTTAAATTATAAATGAATTGATTTTACAGTGTTCCTGGCATCTTAATATTCACTTTTATAAAATTAATTAAAATGACAGCTTATTAGCATTAAAATTATGCAATGCAAGTATTTTATTTTGTTTCTCTTAAGTAGACTAAAGACAAATTAAGTTAAGAAAACACCAGTTCTAAAAATATAAACATTTAAATGAAGCTGTAAAGCTACATTAATTGTATATCACAAATGAATTTGTATAAGGAAAAAAATTTGAAAAAAAAATGAAAAAATGAAAAAAAAACTAGCAATTATTTTGATTTAAATGCATAAAAAAACAAAAAAAATGTAAAAAATGCAAAATTAATTTTAAATATTTTAGTGATATTTAACAGATTTATATTCTCATAAATATTTTATAATTCTTAAATCATTAATTTCAAAAAATATATAAGTTAAGTCTGCTGCTCATAATAAACTCTATACCCACTCTCTTTTATAATAAAAATTTATTCCGCATAGAATTAGCAATTTTGATATAACATGGAAATATAGATTATAAATGAATGAAATATAACTGAAAGAGTCAAAAGGCTATTCAAATATCTAAAAATGAAATTTTTCAAATGCCTTTTATAAAATTCCTTTATATTTTTATAATTTGTAAAATATGAGATAAAAAGTTCTAAGACGAATAATATTTTTATCTATTAATATAAAATTGGAGCACTAAATCATTTGTATACCTTCAAAATTATAAGTACTAAACATATTAACATCAGAAATTCCTTATATACACAACATGTTGAAGGTTTTAATGAAGAATTATTCTTTATTTGTTCGTTTAGAAAGGGTTTGTTTAGTTAACAGTATGTAAAATAACCGAAGCATGCAAGGACAAGTATTTAAATATAATGCATTCTGCCTCATTGATTTTGAAAAATACCTTTTCGACTTGAAATTGTTTTGCAACATGCTATTACTTAAATATTTATCTAAAACTTGACTAAACGGTTTTAAAAATTTATAGAGCTGTTTACGTTTGAAATGGCTCCAGGATAAGAACGCATATTTGTCTCTCACAAAGTTTAATTATATTTTGCACTTCGCATTAAAATTACTCATCTGAAATGCATATAATTTCGCTATTTTCCAACAATTTTCGAGATGTTTGAAATATTTATTTAAAGAATTTCTCATTTCAATTAA
>JAOUZG010008087.1:3251626-3261752 GCA_026289955.1 Argiope argentata | reverse complement strand
CAAAAAAAAAAACGCATTTTCTTAAACTTTCAACTTGGAAATGTATTATTTTCTACTGCTATTTTCTTAGATTTCTTTATAGAAATAATACATACTTATAATATAGAGGTGAAATTCAATCTATAAGGAAATGAATTTTACTGACAATTCATTAATACTAAAGTAAAAACTTAATGCTTTCATAGAAAGATACCTATAACAAAGCAAATTATGTTGATACCAGCAGAAACATTATCCCTTCGAATTCAATGGCACTTACACTAAAAGATTTACGTTTTTTCACTTTACTTTTAGGATTTCGTTTTAGACTAATCAATATTCTAAACAATAAGAAGTATGCAATTTATACTACTTTCACACCACTGGCTTAGAACACATCCCGGGATTTATAATATGGTGTTAACATTTCATTTTGTATTAGACAGTTTCCTATATGCATAAATACTACTTATTGCAGTGGTTCTCATGATAAGACAATGGGAAAAAAATTAAATTATTTACTGATCATGGTCCTGGATACAAAAATCTTCTAGATCTTTTAAGATCTGCTATAGTTTCAAATTCTACAATTTTAAGCCTGAAAAAAAGTATCAAATGAAAAAAAAATCTGCGATATGTTGCCAAAGAGATTTTATTAAAATCTCTTTGGAAAATTTAAATAATCTGAAAACATAAAAAATTAACTAACTGATGAATGTGTTAAGAATGTTTTGTACATCCTCCCAGAAAACAAAGAAGAAAATGCAAGAAGAAAACGATCGAAAGAGATCGTAGAAGTCTGCTGTATTGATTATTTTATGAAGCTCGATTGGGACCAAAAGGTGTTTGCCAAAGCGGTGGCAAGTAAACTGTGCCTGTGACTGAAAGAAAACAAAAGAATGCCATTGATTAAATGAACCTAAGCTTCGAAAGCCCTTCTTCGCAAACGTGTTTAGAAATACAGTAGCGAGAAATAAAACTAAGTTTTGTTTTAATTTTACTCTGTGGCGTATCTAAAAAATAAATGAATTATCAGAAAATTTGAAAATATTTTCGTAATAAAATTTTAAATAATAGGCTATGAATGGATTGCAAACAGAAATAAAAAAGAATTGATTTGTAAATGTATTAAATGTTATTTTTTTACTTATTTTGTTGTAAGAATCTCAACACATTTAATTATTTAATATATTTTGTTATTCTGTTTCATTCAATAAGGTCCCCATGTTATTAAATAAACCATCAGTTAATTTAAAAATCTTTGACATAAGAATAATCTTACCATTGAAAATTGTTTAAATGTTTATCTTTGATCTTTTTAAACTTTTATTTTTTCATAGATTCAGAAATCAGTACTCATTTTAATTACTTTCATCATTCTGACTGAAAAATAGACATTATATTTCAATTGTTTTGAAATTTCATTAATTTTTACATTTTTTTGTCTAATGAAATTTTATTTAATGTGGATTAATACTTTGATAATTAATCAATTGATAGGCAAGGATTAAAAGATTATTTAAAAATCAATAGATAGATTAATAGATTGATTGAAAAATTAATAGACAGATTAATAGATTGATTGAAAAATTAATAGATAGATTAATAGATTGATTGAAAAATTAATAGATAGATTAATAGATTGAAAAATTAATAGATAGATTAATAGATCGATTGAAAAATTAATATATAGATTGATTGATGGAAAAATCAATCAATAAATAAATAGATTGATCGGAAAATTAATAGATAGATTAATAGAATGATTGAAAAATTAATATATAGATTAATAGATTGATAGATTGTACGAAATTAATTATTCAGTTTCTTTTAGCAACTGAGAATGTGAAAACTAATTCCAGTTCCATCAGTCATTTTTTAGATATTTACGAGATATTTTGAACAGCGATTTTTACTTAATTTTACATTTTCACTAGAATTCGTAAGGAAAAAATTAATTAAAAAAATTAAGTAACAGTTGACAATTTTGATGATAAAATGTGTTTAATATGATAAAAGAAAAAGCAATAAAATTTTATATACGTGTTATACTTATTTATTACTATTTGTTGTTTCATTGCTAATAATTCTTGAAAACTGTTGCTGGTTAGTGTTTAACCTTCATTATTCGCACAGCAATCCATAATTTTTGCAATTAACTTTTTCTCTCCCTTTTGTTATTTCAACAAATGTTTTCACATGCTCTCAATTGATGCACTTACTATAAACACAAGAATTTTGTGATTTTTATTCTTTTACAAAAGAATAAAAATAGAAGAAAAGTATCAAAAGGAAGTCTTTAATATACTATGCAAGATATAAAAATATAATTATACAAAATTAGTTTTAAAATCATCAGCTGATTTATGATGAGATAATCAAATCGCATTTGGCTCAATAAGAGATTTATAAATTTATATTTAGTTCATACGAAATTGACAACCAAAAATTCTTAAAAATCAAATTTTGGAATTTTTAACAATAGTATTTGTTGTGACTAATGGCACTTGCCGTGGACAAGCCTCGCTGATACATCCGCAGATTTTAAGCCGGAGGTATACGTCTCTTGCTTTACAAGTAGCGCCATCTAGGGTCAAGAGTATGACTTAGCTACACACACGCCATAACCCTTTTTAGGGGGCGGACTACATTCATGCAAATTCATTCATACCTCTCAGATCGTAATTTAGATCTGGAACAGAGAACGATCACCTCTGAACCAGTACCCCCAGTGATATTACTCTAGATATGGAGGACTTTGCGACCACGAAGAGATTTAACGAGCGCCACTCGCCACACCCTCGGGGAATGTTTTGTCCGATGAGCTTCGAACCCGTAACCTAAGGAGTACGAGTCAAACGCTCTATCAACCAGGCTATCCCGGCCAAACAATAGTATACATTAATTATGCACAATGGATTCAAGTTCAAATGAATATAAGTATCAGTTTATTATATGTATAAACTGATACTGATATTAATGAATATATGTATCCATTCAATATATTAGATATATCAATTCAACGTTTGTTTCATAAGATTAGATAACTTGTATTCAGAAACTTTATTTTACAAAAGGAATGCCGAAGAAAACATAACGAATAATTCCTTTTCATTCCAGTATATGTCTTGGATATTGGATCATTCCAACTTAATTGAAAGAATGGAGAAAATTGCTACTTTACTGATTTCGACAACTTATCATTTTCAAATTTTAAAAACTGCATTTTCTCGTCTCTTGATAAATGGCATCAAATTTCACTACTAAAACATTAAGTTCTAAAATATTCAGTTCGAAAGAGTATAGTATCATAAATATTTAAAAACTAGTAGTTTATATGGAATAGTCGGCATTTATATATGCAATATAAGCTTATCAAAATATGTGACGATTTATTTTATGGATAGAAGAATAGGTGTTTTATATGTTTATATATATTGTATGAAATACACTATTCCTGGTAAATCACTATTTGAAAAATTGCTGCATGCTGTTTAGAGAAATTCTTTGCTAGAATTCTTATGTTATTATCCTTTCCTGTTTCCAACTTAAATTATAACGAAACATAACTTTTGAAAGACGAATGTTATAAATGCTCCGAAAAAACTCCAACATTAATAATAAAATATTTTATATCTGCTCTCGTAAGAATTGATTGAATCAGTGTTGTAAAATATCATATGACATAATCTTTGAAGTCGGATTTTTTAATGAGATTCATGAATAATTTAAAAAAAATAATTAATTTTAAATGATTTTTTATTTTCTAAAAATTAATAAAATTCAATTCGAAGACCTAAATAACATATATTAAAAATGAATTTATTTTTTGAATAATAAAAAAAAAGATTAAAATGAAATCTTCTGACATGATGTATTGAAATACATCATGTCAGGACAAAATTTCTTGAACGGCTAAACACCACGATCTCCAGCAAGTTAAATTATATTTTTATTCATTTTAATCGTTTCATTGAATGAGTCACTTTAGTATTGCAAACGATTCAAAAAAAATTTGTCTCTCCTTTATTGTTTAAAAAAATATCCCATTTCCTATTTATATCATTTCATATAATCACGTGCTCAAAATTACTTTTTTTTTGGTTTTATATGCTGTAGTCATTAACTTATTTTTTTATCAGAGTTTTTGTTAATGCAATGTCAACACGTTATAGAAAACTGATTTTTTCTGATGTTCGTGCAGATGATAACATTTTTATTTTTCGCCTACGGATTTTTGTTGACACCATATAACTCATTCCCAAAACAACATCATTATCTGACATGATAATAATTCTAATTTTACCCCCCCCCCTCCCTTTAAAAATGTAGAGAAAATACAGCCAAGCACAAGAATTTGAAGCTCCAAACTTTATTTAGTAGCGAAGGCGCAGTTTTATTTACTGAACACTTGTTGAGTACCAGTGCGTATTATTTCTTGAGCATTAGTGGCAACATGACACTTGATTATCACTTTCAATTAAGACAAAGCCTTATAATCTATCTATAGCCATATCTGGTATATCAATACCAGATATTGCAAGGATTCAAATCTGAAGAACAAGGTTATAGGAAATCAGAAAAAGTTTCGAAAATGTTTAATCATCTCCAATATGAGTACGAAGCAGTTCCTCCAGTTCTTGGAAGACATGAGGGACAAATGCACCATCCTACTTGAGGATATTAGTCCTCAGGATTCCTAATAGAAGATATTAGTCCTCGGCTTCCCTAATTGAGGATATTAGACCTTAGCATTCCTAATTGAAGATATTAGTCCTCAGCATTCTTAACTGAGGATATTAGTCCTTAGCAATCCTAATTGAAGATATTAGTCCTCAGCATTCCTAACTGAGGATATTAGTCCTCAGCATTCCTCATTGAGGATATTAGCTTAAAAATTCGTGCTATTGTAACTAGAAATGACTTTCTACCTTTAGAAATTCGTTGAAATAAGCCTTTAAGATGTAATTTAATCAAATGCTCATACTGAATAATTATAAATATCATTTCAGCACTATTAATGACACGCTGCTTCTCAGATTCACTTAAAGCACTGTTTCTCAAAGAATGAATAATTCCAACATTGAATTTTGAGACCGAAATAGTGTGATTTTAAATTATTGAGAAAGCAACGATAACGGAAAGAAATGGCTATTTATTATCAAAGGAACTGCAAGTTTTTTCTATAAGATCTGATGTTTAAAAATATAAAAGCTCATTAAATAATTGAAAAATGGGAATTTTTTATATGAATATTGTTGTTACCAAAGACACTTGCCATGGACAAGCCCCGCTGATATAAGAGCGTATTTTAAGCCGAAGATATGCATCTCATGTTTCAAGTAGCGTAAACTAGAGCGAAGAGTACGTTTTCAGCTACACACTCATCACAGTGGCTTGCACGGCTCCTTTTCACAAGGGGGAGCAGTCACCTATCTCATAGATAGCACACAGAAAAACAACCATGTCCGAACTGGGACTCAAACCCGAGACTCTCAGATCACTAGGAGGACACGCTATATCTATGCCAGAAAGACGGCATATATGAATATGATAGGTATTTGTATAAAGGATGATAATTTTTACGAATTTGAATTGGCCTAAAAAATTTTATACATGCAGTAAAATTCAACAACTTATCTTATCAGACAAAGGAAATGAGAAGTAAACGTTTTGATGAATTTATGCACCTATTTCTGTTATGACAATTTAATTTCAAAAATTCCATGGAAGCAATATTTTTTAATATATTTTCAGGGTGTAAAAAATAAAAAGTACAGCTAAAACTTTTTAAGATTTATGTATAAAAATTAACTACTCTGTTTGAAATATTATTCATGACCTTAGATATATTCAAATAATCGCCATTGGATATTTATTTACTTTAGTTCAGTTTTAATACTGTGTGATTTAATACTCAATTTTCATTCGCTACAGTATTTTGAAAAAAAAAATATTTTTTATGAATAATAAAATAATTTAAAGAAGACTTTACTTGCATTGGTGGCAATACAAAGAAAAAAAAATTCCTGATTATTTGCATGTTCCTTACTATCAGTTTAACGATGCATAACGTTTGAAAAAATAATTATAGTTATTAAAATACATTAAATTATTTAATTATACAATACAGCAAAAGCAATTAAACTTAAAGATGTAGCACTTTGCTGTGAATTATGAGGATTTTAAATAATCATGACTGAAAAAAATGTCAATAGATCTCCAATTAGTATGCGAAGAGAATATAAGAAGTTGTTCATCCAAAATTTGTGATTAAATTACGGATGTTCAGTTTGAAACTGACTCCTTATTGTTTGACTTGCCATCATGAAATGGTAATAATATCTCTTTATGACATAATCTTGTCAAACTCAAATTTTGTTTATTTCGTATTATATTTCTTTATTAAAACAACACTCAAAATTTCTGAAACTACTACAGACATTGCTGTTTAAAAGGTCAAGTACTATGGCCTTTTAAACTATACATACCTTTATATCGCAAAATTAGACAGTGTCTTTTTTTCTCATTGGAGAAAGAAACTTCGATCTCTTGCCATTTTTGTGTCATAAATTAGCATTTTGTCGTCAATTTAGTTGTATATTCTCACTGAATGAACCTTTTAACTTTAAACTTTGTTTCATAGCATATTGACGAACAAATATACATGTTGCAGTAACTTCTCTTTCAATACGCTACTTTGGTCAAAATTTGAATCTAAAAGTTATAAAGACTGGGATTTAAAGTTTCTTACTAAAATATGCTAACAATTCGAATTACTATGTTCACATATATACAGGCTATTAATCCGCTGTTAGACTCTAATTCTGGTGAAAAAATTTCAGTTTTGAAATCCCCAATGCAAATTTCGACCATATAACTGATTTGATTACATTAACATTTTTAAATGCTCTTGGATATTAGATAGGCTGACAACTTTACAGTAAATTTCACCCAAAATTTCTTCCAGACATCATTTTTTTAATAATAATCATATTAAAATTTATTCGGTTTGTTTTTTTACAAAAATCAGAAATTTAAATTCTATAAAGATTTTCAGGTTCAATTTCTTGACGATTTCAATGCTGTCAGTCGTACAAAGACTAAAAAAATCCTTTATCAAGTACAAGTGAATAAATTTAGAAAACGTCTATTTTTAGCCGAATGGAAATACGAGTGTAAAAAGAATCTGGAAATGTCGAAAATTCACTCTCTCCACTGTTAGTTGAGAAAAGACCTTGAGCGAATTCAGCGCAGTTTTTGCACAACTCCACTCTAGCAGACGAGATTCGTCAACCAAATCGATCACTCCCGTGTAGCGGGGACAAAGCGGACGGTTTCTATTTCCTTCCCTGCTTCTTTCGCGAATCGTTTGGTGGATAATGGGGCTGTCCCCCGATCGTCAGCTGCATCCCCCACCCTCTTTGGAACGTCCGGAAATGAGTCCTTACTCTTACTTTTCTCAGGTGAGAATTGAAGTTTCGCCATCTAGCCTTCCTGTTCCTCAATAAAAACTTTGTGAAGGAGCGGTTTCGTCGAGTTTTGTTTTTTTTTTTCTCTACCCCTTTCTTTTCCATTCGCTTTCTTCCTTTCCATTTCCTCGCTGGATTTTTAAATCCTGGGATGGAAAATTTTATGTAAAGTTAGAAAGTCTTTTGAGAAAAAAAGAAATATTTTCCATTCAAGTTGATTATTTCAATTAGGAAATTTTGCTTGATTTTAATTGGAAATGTAAAAGCCTTTAATTCATAGATTGAATTGCCATTTCAACGAATGAACACTTCATTTCGAAAAATGCTTATGTATGGATGTGTCTTGCAGTTTTACAAATACTAATTATATAATTAAATGGTGGTATCAGGAACTCGTTATTATGATTTGATTTTTTTTTGTATTTCAAGCTTTATAATATTTAATACTATTTCTGCTTAGAACATCGACAATGATGTTGTGATGGAAATTGTTTGTCCTAGTGTAGGGATGGTGAACTATTGGCCAAACATGTCGTTAAAGGCACAGGAAATAATATTTTGAGCACGCTGCCCATCAAAATGGGTTTCCATTCATATTTAAAAAGGACCATTAAAAATTATCTTGCTGAGAAGGAAATTGATTAGAAAAGAAATTTTTCAGTAACTAATGATGATCCAAACATTGTTAACAAAAAAACATATTTCCTTATTTTATTTCAAAGAGACGTGGAACATAGATATGTCTTGCAGTTTTGCAAACACAAAGTGTCCAAAAAGTCCATCGATTTGTGAATTTTTTTTACAAAAACAATAGGTTTAAAAAGAATTATTTTTATGCCAATGATGAAAAGCACTTTTAACATAGCTAAGGAAAAAATACTGAACATACATTTATAATAAACGTTCAAAATGCCCATCCCTTTCTTGGAGACAAAGCTGAACTCGTTTGTTCACGTTTTTCGAAACGCGTTTTATCATGCTAGGAGTGATTTCTTGTATCCTTTGGGTAATCACGATTTTCAAATCATCTATTGTTTGAGGATCACCTTCATAAACTTTGTCCTTTAAATATCCCCACAGAAAAAAGTCCGGGATGGTCAGATCAGGGGATCGAGGTGGCCAAAGATTTTTTGAGATAAGTCGATCGCCAAAAAAAGCTTCAAGCATGTCCATGGTTTCATTACTCGTATGGCAAAATTTAATATACTTGAAAAAAAATCATGCAAAATGATTTTTTAAATTTGAAATACGGGAACTTTTTGAACACCCGGTACTAATTATATAACTAAATGGTGGTTTCGGGACTTCGTTATTATAAATTAGGTTTTTTTAATCCAATCTTTTTAATATGTTATATTATTTCCGCATAGAACATTGATAATGATGTTGTGATGGAAATTGTTTGTCCTATTGAAGGGATGGTGAAGTATTGGTCACACATGCCGTTAAAGACAGATGACATAATATTTTGGGCACGCTGGCCATCAAAATGGGTTTTCATTCATATTTAAAAAGCAAAAAAAAAATTAAAAAGTCTATTGGGGAGAAGGAAATTGATTAGAAAATAGTTTTATCATTTACTAATGATGCTCCAAATATTGTGAGCAAAAAAAATTATTTCCTTAATTTATTTCAAAGAGAAGTGGAACATTCCCTTCGTGAACTCCATTGCATTATTCAACCACATGTCGTGAGTTCTAAGAGTGGTTTAACATCTCTTGATACTGTGATCACTTGATACTGTGACTTTAGTCTTAAAAATAGTCAACCTCATACCGTCGTAAGCTTTAAATAAGGCTTTGTTGCATGAAGTCAACTTGATGTGTAATTTCTTACTAATGTATAATAATGTTCGCTGGTTGAGCCGTGAAAACGTACTTCAATGATCTGTTGACTGCTAAGCAGAAACTAGACTGTTTTGGCAAAATGTGGGGGAAATTGAACAACATTCACAGTTGTTGTATGACATATGCCAACATTTCAACAAAAGCTACAAGTCACAAATAAAACAATTATAGTCATGATGGATCTAATTCGCGCTTGTGACACTAGATTGCATATTTTAGGGACGGTATTATTAAAAACAAGTAATATAAAAAACATGTTTTAAATCAATTCCTATATTGCATATAAGGAAAAATTTAGGAAGTTAAGAAAACCTTTATTTCAATTATTTTTAGTTAAATAACTACATCTACTGTTCCACTTTACAACAGAAGTAAAAGGTGCGGTAGCTTCTGAGGGCATGGAACCCTGAGCACCCGAATGATGAATCATTTTAGATTCAGCACACCCAGAGGTATAGCTCCCGACATGGAGAACTTTGTGGCGAGGTTCGAATTCGCAGCACAAGGAATGCGATTCCAATGCCCGACCAATCAGGCTATTAAGACCTGGCAACTAAAAAATTACTATAAAGGCGAGAAAATTTGTTTTTAATTAATTAAGAAAAAATAATGAATTAATAATTGAAAAAACTGTATTCACATCAAATGTGATTTTTTACGTTTGAAACAATTTACTTGAACTTGAGTGGATGAATAAAAAAGTGTGTGTGTGTGTGTGTGTGTGTGTGTGTGTGTGTGTGTGTGTGTGTGTGTGTGTGTGTGTGTGTGTGTGTGTGTGTGTGTGTGTGTGTGTGTGTGTGTGTGTGTGTGTGTGTGTGTGTGTGAATA
>JAOUZG010008087.1:3225578-3245174 GCA_026289955.1 Argiope argentata | reverse complement strand
TAAGGCAGAAAAAAGTACTTTAAAGTGTACAACTTCTTGCAGAATTATGATAAAAGAACTGATAGCGCCTATGGAGGGGGACTGAATAAGGGAGATAGAAAAAAAAGAAAAGAAATCAATATTTAAATTGGTATGTCGATCAATATGCGTATCAGGTCTGTTTACGAAGCCACTCAGGAATCTTCCCCAATTTCATTTTTTTTGGTGAGTTCCTTTTTTTTCCACCTCTCGAAGTAAATGGAAAAAATTCCGTTGTGCATTCGTGTTTAGTTGCAGGGAAATTCCTGTTAAATTATAAAACTCATTGAAGGGAAGGTGGCATCAAAGCTCAAATGCACTTAAGGGAACTTCTGTAATCAATCAATTTAATGTATCTTTACGGCATCTCTTCAAATGATTTACTTTTTTTGCTTACTTATCAGCTTTTTTCAGATAAGGACAAATGTAAGTTTTAAGGAGACGTGGCACCCCCAGGTCTCATTAGCTTTCGCCCCTTGGGGAGGAGGTACGCACTGGGTTCTTTTGTTTTCCCTCTCAGGCAAAGATACTTGCCTTTTCACTGAAGAGGGGTAAGAACAGGAAATCCAATTTAGACTATGCTTTGGAAACATCCCTGTATTTTTTGTTGAAAATGAATTAAGGATGTCGTCAGAATTTTTGTTTGTTTAGAAATAATCTCTAAATGTTTACATGTGTTAAGAGACTGAATGACATTCAGTCGTTAACAATAATGAAATCATTTTTGTTTATCTCTCAGTAAATTAATTTTAAAATAATAGAATCCTTATTAAACACCCATAAATCTTTTAAACTCCATATGCATCAAAATGAAAAGACAGGAATTTTACAAAAAATAATGAAATGGGTTATTCTATGATCGAAACAATCCTCTATTTTTTCAATCATATTTTGAAGAAAACAATAATTCTTTTTCTATAAGTATAAATGTGCACGACTCAAAATTATCGCTTGAAAATGTAAAGATTGTGTTATCTCTGTTTGGTATCTCACTCATATTTATTCTCTGTCAGATGATGCTATTATTTTTCTGAATTTTAAGAAGATATTTTTAATTAGTCGTCATAGTTGTAGTAGTCATCAGTGTAGTTAATCATTTTTGTAGTTATTGTATTGATTAGTCATTAGTAATTTGTTTACTCGACTTATTAGAATAAGCTACTAATAAGTCGAGTAATTATTGTTTTACTCGACTTTACTTTTTGATGCTTGAAATATTTTCTCTCTCTTGAAATATTTCTCAATTTTTCTCCTTTCTCTATCTGTATATTATATTCTCATCATTCTCTCAATATTTCTCATGCAAGACGAGACAGTCATTTCCTTCAATAAAAACAATTTATTGAACAATTTAAAATCATTAATCGACTTAATGATTCATATTATACCATAAACTGAACATCTAAATTTAAACTTACATGAACTAAGAATTTTCTACTTCATTCAGTTGCTCAATAATTTTCTTCCCTTTAATAGCATACAGTTATATTCCTGATTGGGAGCCAATTCATCAAGAATTTGTGCGTCAATAAAAAAAAACTTTATTTTATTATATTGCACATGTTTCAAAATGATTTACTCGTTTCAGTTATAAACTATTTCGCAGATATATTTATTTTTATATCAAGGAAATTAATTTCATTTTCATCTTCATGTGCCGACATTTTATTTTTTTTTCATGTATTTTCATTTTCAAAGTTTCACTTTTAATGTTTTTTTCTCAAAATTGATCCAAGCTATTAAACCACAAAAAATAAAATAAAAAGATGAAAATGAAATCTGCTATTCATATTTCTATGTATCATGTCAGGACATCATTTTTTGATCGGCCAAACAACATGTGCTCGTGCAAGTGAAATTATACCGGGTGTCCAAAAAGTTCCCGTACTCCAAATTAAAAAAAATCATTGTCCATGATTTTTTTTCAAGTATATTAAATTTTGCCATATGAGTAGTGAAACCATGGATATGTGTGAAGCCTTTTTCGGCGATTGACTTATCTCAAAAAATCTTTGGCCACCTCGATCTCGGCCACAAAGTTTATGAAGGTGATCCTCAAACAATAGATGATTTGAAAATCGCAATTACCCAAAGGATACAAGAAATCACCCCTAGCACGTTAAAACGCGTTTCGAAAATCATGCGCAAACGAGTTCAGCTTTCTCTCCAAGAAAGGGGTGGACATTTTGAACATTTATTATAAATTTAAGTTCAGTATTTTTTCCTTAGTTATGTTAAAAGTGCTTTTTATCATTGGCATAAAAATAATTCTTTTTAAACATATTGTTTTTGTAAAATAAATTAACAAATCATCAGTACAGGAACTTTTTGGACACCCTGTATTTTAATTCATTTTAATTGCTTCATTGAATGAGTCACTTAGCGTTGCAAACGATCCAAAAAAAACTTTGCCTCCCATTTATTGATTAAAAAAATATCACATTTCATATTTATTTCATTTCATAAAATCGCGTGCTCAAAATTTGTTTTATTTGCTGCAGTTATTAATTTATTTTGTAAATGCAATGACAACACATTATTAAAAGCTATTGTTTTGAGATGGTCATGCAGATAATAAAATATATATTTTTCGCCATAGGATTTTGGTCGATGGCAAAACCCTCGTCTCTGAGGTTCCCAGGTTCTGAGATGATAATATTATGTGAGCATAAAGAAATGGAAATTTCACTCGCTTTCTTTGCAAATCTAAAAAAAATTATTTTCTCTTTAAAAATACTTTTTAAAAGCATGAAAAACATTGACTTTAATAAATTGACCCATTAAAGAAATAAAAATTAAATATAATAAATAATTTTAAAAACTCCTATATATTAAATATAATATCATGAAACATAGTTTTTAAATGTTATAAATTGCAAAATAAATTCTTTCTGATGTAGACTTATCCAGTTTAATCCAGGATTTTAACACTATTGAACAATTTTATAAAAATTAAATATTAAAAAATATTGTTTTTAAATGTAAAGATATAAACTTTCAAAAAATATTTATTCCTTCCTTACGAATAAATTAAATTGATTTAACTTACGAATATTAAAAATAATGCTTTCACTTTCAAGTCTTGAAAAAATAAATGTGTCCAATCAGATATTTAAAAAATATTTATTTGTATCTGTTATTTTGAAATGAATGTTTTGATTTAAATCTCCAATAATCAAATACTGCAAAGAAGATAAATCAACAAAAAAAATATTTTTCTTCTATTGAATAAAATATTAAATCGCCTGTTTTCCTTATCTCTATCTTAGAAATAAAGAAATCGAACTGAAGAAAGTATAAATTTGCTTTTCAATCATTTAAAAGATTCATGCATGACAACACTAAAGAAATGTTTTAAAAAATAATCGAAGCAATGTTTATACTTTCATAGAATGAATGCAGAATTCTTTGAGATGTAAACAAGAATATTTACAAGGAATCATATCTGGAGTATTAATAAATAAATATTGAAGCATATCGGTCTTTGAAACGCATTTTATGTGAGGCAAAGCAAAATATTTAGCAAGGTTTGGAGGTTTTCTCCCTTTTTTTCTTCTTTCAGCTCCCTTTTGGCATAAAAAATATTTTTGTTTCAGGTAACTTAATATTGTAATTGAGTTCATTAAATTAAGAAGATTGATTACAGAATCCTGCATAACTAATCAATTTCATTACTTATTTTATTAACAACAATTAATACTTTACAGAAGAAGAAGAGAGAGAAAAAAAGAAAAAAAAATGTCTTAATTGTACAGAAAGTGGTGAAATGAAAATAAATTGTTGTTGAATCTCATTATGGGAGCGTTGAAGATGTTATTTTTTATGTAGATGATAAAAAAAAGTTATTTTCGAATTTTCCTGAAAGTAATTAATTTCTATTTCAGTATTTTCTAAAATAAATTAAATCAGAAATTCGTGTATGAAAGACATCTCGATTCAAAAATAGTATGTAAAATTCTTGCATATAGAATTTTAAAAAAAAATCTTTGTTTTAATGTTAAGAAGTAATATAAAAAACAATTTCTTAAATCCACTCCTACTTAGGTTAACAAAGAAAAATCTTATTACAGTTGCTCTTTATTGGATAATTTTTTGAATATAGAAACGTGATAGAGGCACAAGATTAAGCGGCAAATAAGAAAGTTAATTTCCTGGCAAATTTTGTTCTCTTTCCTATACATGATGTTCGAACTCGCAGCCCAAGGGATAAGAATACAATGTCACACTAACCAGACTATCCTGGTCTGCGGATTTAAATTACTATAAATAATCGATCAAAAAGTTATACTGGCATTAAATTTTCAGGATTCAAAGCCAACTGTGACAACGTAAAATGTTTAAATTTTGAACATAATTAGGAGTAAACAATGCAGATAGAAATTTCTAATTTTCTTTATTCTGAATTATTTTAATTCAAAAGAACTTCAAAATGAATCGTAAAAAACGAGTAATAAACAACGTTTGATTTTAAATGCATCAAGCAATATGAAAATAAACAGAATCGTTAAAAAAAATCGACCGAAAATATGTTGCTTACCTTATTAGCGTTGGGGGGAAAAGCTGAATTTGTTACTCATTTGGAGAAGGGAAAATGAAGATTTTTGGCGAGAAAGTTAGTTTTTAATTAATTAATTAATTAATATTTGAAAAAAACTGTATTAACATCAAATATCATCCACTACAAGTTTGAAAAAAATTATTTAAACTAGATTGGAGGAATAAACAGTATTTTATTAACGAATGAAAATTTAAACAATATATAAACATATAGGGAGATTGTGAGCCAATAGTAAGTGTGTGAGCTAAATTAAATCTGTATTGAATATTCAAAAGTTGTTCTATAAATTTCTACTTTTTTAGTAAGAACTCTCAAAAAAAGATCATTTTTTATTAGAACTTTATAAGAATTTCAGCATTCATCCTCATTAAATTATTATCATATTATTTTCTAAAACCATTTAAAATTTGTATAAAAAACTAATTATCAATCATATCAATATTATTTCCGGGCAGTTTTTATCATGTCAGAACATGATAATGTTTTTGGGATGTGGCTTTTGGCTTCAACAAAAATCCGTAAATGAAAAATAAAAGTTTTAATCCGTAGGCAAAAAATAAAAAAAAATATTATCTGCACGAGCATTGCAAAAAATCAGCTTTTAATAACGTGCGGTTATTATATTTACAAAAGCTCTGATTTTTAAAAAAAATAAGTTAATGACTACAGCAAATAAAACATAATCTTTCTAATGTTTGTCTTGTAAAAATATTTATGATAAAGGACATCTGCTTCAAAAAATATTTCATACAAATGTTGATGTTAGCTGGATAGCTAAAAGATATAAATAAATACAAACAAATACATATTGGCAGAGTTTCAAGAATAAAAGAACACATTACCCGAAGTAAATTACTCTATGTTCTAACAGAAATGTGAAGGAAAATGTATTAACTCCTGAAAAAAAAGGGAGTCATAATGTACACTGCTTAGAGTCGAATAATATCTAATACAGATACTGTTTTTCTTCCAAATTTAGTACATTTCAAATCAAAAATTAAATATTTATATGGGAAGGAACACATAATATAATAGTAACATATATGTAATACAATTGTTGCTTTAAAGCGATGCATAGCTACAATAAGCATTACGTTTGAAACCTAATATGCCTGATGCCCATATTACTTTCTGAATCACTGTCGGGATACTTAATGCACAAATGTCATGCAAAAAGCTCATAAAAGCATGCAGTGGTCATTATGTTTCCACGGCTCTATAATTAAGGGTCATCTGAATGCGTGCCTCATAATGGAGAGTGATTAGGGGGGAGGGGTTTAATTGCATCACTCACAGTCCATGACATCATTCATGGTGATTAAAAGCTGCAAATAGTCACTCGTCAATCGAAAGAAAATCGTCACTGTTAAAATATTTAAGCAGTGCGAGGTGAAAAAGATAAAGCTTTCCCTTCATCTAATCTATAAAAAATTATTTATAGTTATTCCTTGATGGAAATAAAATATAATTCAACTTTCATTTCAAATATACCGTTTTTTGAAAGAATTCTTCAAAATATTTTTCGGTGGGAAAATAAATCTTGTGTTGCTTATTGATTTAAGATATGAAAAAAATATTGCTTTTAACTTTTTTTTTATCTTTTTAAAAATACCGTTTTTTTTAATATAAGATTTCCACAAATGATTTTTAGATTTAACAAATTTTTCTTACTTATTGATTTATGAACTAAAGAAAAAAATAATTGTCTTAATTTTTTTTAACTAACGAATTTACTTAAAACATTGGGGTTTTTTTCCAAGATTTCAAAAAAAGACTTTTCAATTATTAAAATAATTTTGTTGATTTTTTTTATAATTTTTTTTCCTTTGATTTATAACTTAATGAAAAATAAAAAATGGCAGTAATTTTTTTTAAATATCAAATTTATTTGAAAATTTTTGTGTTTAAATAATAATTAAGTTGACAATTTCATATTATATATATGATAATGGGTAAAAAAGCTATAGAAAGATTCAGTCGCCAAATAAGTAGTACGTTAAAAAAATTATTTGTTTGTTTGCATTTATTTATTTGTTTAAAAAGTTGATGTATATTTTATTATCAGATAACTAATTATCAGGTCTGTACAGAGATGATTAAAAAATCATCTAAATTATTTTGGGTGAATAATACTTATATTCTTGTGCAATAAAATTTATTAGATATCAAGAATAATATTCAAAAATAAATCTCCATAAGTTTTGTCAATTTAAAAAAGTAATAATAATACAGAAAGATAAAACTTTATGTCTTTCCAAACTCAAATTAAATATCATGCTTGGTGGTCTTGATGAGTAAAATTTCATGCACTTCTACCTATTATTAATTAATAAGGTACTTAATTTTCTTTTTATCTTTTCACTAGTGTTTATCGTATCTAGAGTATAACTTATGCGTTAGAAAAAAATAGTTCCTTGAGAAACAAGAGAGCGAAACAACACGAATTAACAAGTCTTAAGTTCTCAGAAAAAAATATAGATCTTTTTGTAATTAGATTTTAATGATACCATTAAGTAGCATTCCTGCATCAATTGCCTCAATTCCTATACTTAGAGAAAGTAATTTAAAATATGTATCTCAAATGTAGAGATTAAGAAAAAAAATTATCTTTGTTTTTAATTCAATGCCTTTTTTTTCAAAACTAAAATCTAATTTTAGGTATTTTAATTTAAATGAAAGTAAAAAAATATTATTTTTTCATATTTAATTAGAATCTTAATTTAGGTGAGAGTAGTAATTATTATTGTGAAAATGACAACTTTGAAAACACATCAGCTTTATCTTTATATGATTAAACTTATATATTTTATCTAAAAATCCATACTAATTAACTAGTATAAAACAATATTTAATTATAAGTTTCTAGCATAATAAATTCATACATTTTGTAACATTTAAAAACATTATTTATTTCTAACTCAGTTTTGTATTATTTTATTTTTCTTCAAACGATCTTTAACTTCTTTCTTCAGAAAAATTAATAACGTTACCACTGATTAAACAAATTCTTCATGATTAAAAAAATAAAATAATGTTTTGGAATAAATTTGCATATTCAAGTGCATTGAATACAGCATTTGTGTCTATATTATTCTAAAAATAATAAGAAAACAAAAAGGCAGTAACACTAAGAAAAATTCTGCAGAAAATAATAAAATATCAGCTGTCTGAGAAATATCATGCAATTTTATTTTTTAATTTTTTTAGTGCACATTTGGAAGGTTATAAATATGACATTTGTTCCAATTCATTGACTCTATACATAGAATATTTTGTAACTTAAATCGGATTTTCCTGTTTTTTACAAAAATCTAGCTTCTTCATACTAGGCGCATTATTTCCTTTCGCATTTACATATTTTATATCCTTTTTGGTGGGCAAGAAAGAAAAAGAAATTAAAAAAAAACTGAAAAAGAAAAAAATTAAAGAAAAATTGGAAGTGAGAATCGAATATCTATATTTCTAATACACAAATAATCTCAGTGAGGAAGATCATTACTATATAATTTGATTTTAGTAAAACTAGCTTATAAAAACTGGTGACATATTATAAATAAAATAAAAGTTTTATTATCATGTCAAAACACGATATTGTTTTGGGAATGAGGTTTCTGGAGTCAACAAAATTCCTAGGCAAAAATTAATAATTTTATTATTTGCATGAGCATTTCCAAAAATCAGTTTTTAATAACGCGTTGAAATCGAATTTACAAAACCTCTGATTAAAAAAAATTAAGTTAATGTCTACAGCAAATAAAACCAAGAAAAATGTCATTTTGAGATTTGATTTTATGAAATGAAATAAATAGGATATTGGATATTTCTTAAAAATAAATGCGAGAAAAAGTTTTTTGGATCGCTTGCAATACTAAAGTGACTCATTCAATGAAACAATGCAAATGAATAAAAATATAATTTAACTCGCACGAGCAAGTGATGCTTGGCCGTTCAAGACATTATTTTCTGACATGATACATTGAAATATGCAGAGCAGATTTCATTTTAATCTTTTATTTATTAGTTACATATTGTTATTTTAAGCATTTTAATGTTTGTCTTTTTAATAAATAACCTCTCTCTAATATCTAACAAAATAAGTTAAATAACTTAATCAAAAAATAAAATCACAGAGATAAAAAACAAGAAAAGATAAAGTATTCCAAAACATCTTTTTTGCTTCATTTTTAAAAATGGATGGGTGTTCAAAATACTCGTTGGCTATTTGAAGCATCTATAAGCTATCTTGAAGGACACCGTCAGATTAAGGAATCATGAATATTGTAGAAAGGCGTGTCTTAGACTCTTATACCAGATATAGAGATGCATGCAACGGCAGGTTGAAAACCTTTTTGGAAATGCATTCATGTATCGAAGTTAAAGGCTGAAATGTTTTATAGTTATATTAAACTGGAACTATTTATCACAAAAGTCACAGAACATTGTCGCCAAAATATCTAACTTTGTCTAAACTATCTAACATAAGGTTTAAACAAAGTCATCGAGAATTGGGTGTCTGTTTTAGCAAACAAATATTTTCTTTTCTTTATTTCCGTAAATTCAAATTTTTTTATTCGGCGAAACTAAACTAGCATGAAGCACACTCTAAGGTAGCAAAATATGGATCAGTAGATGCATTCTTTGATATACTAGAATGAATTATATGTCAAAAGAATTCAGCATTTCCAATTCTTGATATTTTTCTTCCATTTCTTTTTTTTTTAAACATCTTTTGAATCGTTTTAATGTGTGTGACTTATGAACTTTTTTCATAGCTATATATAAATACTAATGATTTTTTTGAAATAATGCGTGATCATATGATTAATATTTTATTTAAGATTTTGTCACATTATGTAATGATCTATATAAAACCAAATGATTTATTATTGTTTACACTTTTACTTGATATGGATAAAAAACAGGGATATTTATTCCAGGTTAATAGCAAGAATTTTCTCTGATTCATTGCTTCTACCACACTAATTGATTATTCTTCAAGCACTTGATTTGTTGTGTGCTAATTTCTGTATATTTTTATCCTGCCAGAAAATAAATTTTGGGATGATGTGTTTTGACGTCAACAAAATTTCGTCGGCAAAAAACCCAAAATTTTGTTTTCTGTACTAGAATCTCAAAAAATCAGCTTTTAATAACGTGTGGCTATTACATTAACAAAAGCTCTGATTAAAAAAAAATAACTACAGCAAATAAAACCTGGAAAAATGTCATTTTCAGCACGTGATTAAATGAAATAAAATAACTAGGAAATGGGATATTTTTTAAAAAAATCAATGCGAGACAAAGTTTCTTTTGGTGGTTTGCAATACTAAAGTGACTCATTCAATGAAACATTTAAAATGAATGAAACTATAATTTAACTTGCACGAGCACGTGGGGCTTGGCTGTTCAAGAAATGATGTTCTGACATGATACACTGAAATATGCATAGCAGATTTCATCTAAATCTTTTTATTTATTTTTTCATTTTTTTATAAATTTCTGTGTAATAAATTAAAATTAGAGTGTTTATGGAATTTCTCAATACCGTCATCTTTGCCTTTAATTTTCTAAAAAGTAGAAGAAATTATAATAATTTTCACCGTATTTTCCTAAATTAAAATAAAATTAAGAATGAAAAATGTATCCAAATATGATTCCAGCCGGCTTTCTGGCACAGAGGTTGCGCGTCTTCCTTGTGTTCTGGAAGTCCCGTGTTCCAACATGGTTTTTCTTCTGTGTGCTATCTGTGAGATGTGTGTGTGTGTCCCCCTGTAAAAAACGGCTGTGCAAGCAAATGCGGTGAGTGTGTAGCTAAAGTCGTACTCTTGGACTTAGTAAGCTCTACTTGAAACAAGAAACGCATATCCCCGGCTTAAAATCTACTGATGTATCAGCGGGGTTTGTACATGGCAAGTGCCGTAATTAACAACAACAAATATGATTCAATAGAGCAAGACATTATATCCCTTTTGGACACTAACGACATAACATTGTCTTTATCTCCAAAATTCAAGGTATAATCATCGTCTCAAAAATGAGAAAAATAATTAATAATAATGATAATAAATAAGTTATAATTGCCCAAGACCCACACCTTTTCAAAGTAGGTATATTCTGTCTCATAAATGAAGATAGTTGAATCCAAATCACTATTCTATCAATCATATTCAGTAAAAAATTATCTTACCATTTTTATCCTCGATTTGTGATGACTTCAATATAGAATTTTATATATCTTTGTTGAAAAATCATATTTACATTAATTGCAACTGACAAAATTCAAAAATCTCTTCTAAACAGCTGAAACAATAATTCATGCAGTCGATATTTCAGCTAATACAAAATAAGGGAATAAGGTGCACTTTCGCATTAATAACTCTATATTAAGTAAGACATATTAATATGCGAACATATTAATATTTCACATGTTCAACATTTCGTACATTCTCAATGTTTCAGTGATATTTATTCACTAAATATCCTTATTTAATCTGTAAATTGCATAATCAAAATTCACTTAACTAAGTCAATATAATTACCATATATTCTTTATATAATTAATAATGAAACATTGACTAGACACATAATATTTATTTCATTTGTTTGACAATATGATCAAGAGCTGTTTGTCACCATGTCATCCTTAATAAATTGAGGCGTCTCCTGAAAGAGAAAGAAAGTTCATCGACTCTGCTTAGTAACCGATGGTGTCAGATTCCGGATAAAATTCTGTGTCTTTGTTAATAAAGAATTTCGCTATTGCTGATAATAATATGATATATGTTATAGATAAATGATCAATAATCTAATTTAGCAGTAATTACAGTGATAAATAGCGTAATCAATAAAGCGTATTCTGTCAGTTCTTGACATTGTTTGGTTTGCAATTTTTATAGAAAATATATCTTTCATGTTCATCTACAAAGTTATTAATAATGCCATTAATTTTACACTTAAAATTTTCTTAAAAGGTGGTTCATCACAGCTTTAATAATGATTTTGTGTATAGAAATATAAATGGTAATGTTATATGCAAACTATTTATTACAGTTTATGTTTTATTGAAAAAATAAATGAGTAAAGATTCAATTTGACATTTTATTAAAGTGATATATAATGCAATTAATAAAGAATACATTGAAGCTGAACGTTATTAAAAAAATGCAGATGGATGTAGAAAACTAAAATCTATCGCATAAACATCTAAATAAGTGTTATAAGCAAAATAGGTAAGAGAAAAAAACCGTTAAATTATCCTAAAATAAGAAAATGATCTACATTATGTATCTCTCGTAATAAGAAAAGGTCTGATCATGTATAAAGTAATAAAAAAATATAATATATTCAAGAAAAATTTAATGTGTCAAATAACGTTTATTGTTAAAAAAAGCAATTGTTTGTTGACAAAAAACAAAAAGTTCAAAACTAAGCTTCTAACAACTCGGTTGTTAGAATCTAGACAAATTTTTTCCGAGTTTAAATCTTTCTTTTGTTTTATATATACCGTGACATATTTTTTTAAAAGTAGCTACACTCTAACTGTACATGTTTCTCCAAAACAGAACATTAAGATTTTCATTTAAAAATAAAAATTTATGAGGCATACTCTAGAGTTTATTATTTTTTCTGAATGTTAAATGATAATTAAAGCATATCTGAGTTCTCTTATGTCCCGAAACTTATCTTTCAAAATGACAATCAAAAGAATGACGACAAAAATGAAAATAAAATCTCAAAATCCCTGAAATTATTTTTAAAACTCTCTTTTGCTAAAGCGATGTAATTTATGCTTCACAACACACAGAAAAAAATCCTGACCTATTACATAATAAATGTGCGTGAAATAGGAATTCTTACCTTATTTGTAACACTAATAGAAAATTATAAAAAATAAAATTAATATGAAAAAGAAAAAGCTGACTCTTTGAAACACCACGTGACCCAAAATTCATTTTCCAAGCCTCGACCTTGTAAGGAGACAGAATGATATGCAAATGCAGTGAAATGAAATAAAAACGTTAATTACTCTGTCTTAAAAGTATGAAATGGATTAATATGAAAGAAAAACTTATTCGCCTGGTTTCTTGAGATAATTTAATTTTAATCACAGCATCTGACACTTTCGGTTTTTAATCTTGTTGCTTTAACACGTTACTGCATATTGAATTTTTTCGACTTCTGCTAGAAATATTCCTTCTCTAAAAAGAATAAAGTCACTTCCACATGAATGATCTTTTCTCGAAAAGAATAATGAATTAATGCTAACATCTAAATTTCCCAGGGAATAATTGTTTCAGGGGATGTCTGCAGGTCGAGAGTTGTTGAATTCTTTTATTCATTTAGGCATTAATTTACAAGGATTTAATTATTTAGCTCTTGTAAGCAGGAAATATCAAAAAGATAATTTCGTTTTAATTTAAAGTGTTGAAAGTTAAAAACTTAATTGCAACGATTCTCTCATGAATTTAATACATCCTCGACTGTTGTTGTTTTTAATTGTAAAGCTTAGAATTTATTACTTAATTGGGGCCATTGTGTTTTAAGTCGTTTTCAAATAATGAATATGAAATTATGATTTGAAAAATGATTATTCAAGATGATTTTATTTATTTTTTTAATTCGAAAGTTAATATATTAATATTTAAATTTGATGAAAAATAACTCTATAAATAATTTTCGAATGAATATTTTTATTAGAATCTTTCTTTATTTGGCTTCTCCAAATGTTTTAGCATCAATTATATAATTTGATGTTTTATTATTTTAATCACTCTGCCTTCATTAACTGCAAAATATTTACGTTTTTTAACTATATTTTCAGAAAATTTTCATTTCCGAATAGAATTGAATGAGTTTCACTTGAATTATCTTCTTTATGAAAGAATAAGGAATATTTTAGTATGATTAAACAGGAAATAAATCTATTTCTTATAAAATATTTGTTTTTAATGCGCATATAGCTCGATAATATTGTATTTCTTTTATTTAATTAGGTTATAAATTAAGGTAATTTTTTAAAGCTAGTACTTAAATATGTGTGTTTATAGAAATTACGTGAATAACTCATTTGATTTTCTTGTTTCCTTTTTTATTTGCTGAACAGCATGAAATCAAAATAAAAATAATACGCGTGGAAATATTTAAAAAAAACCACAGATATTTTTATGGGAGCAATAAATATAAAAACTGTTGTAAAAAGTAAAAAAAGTGTTCTTTTAAGATAAAGATAAATTTCAGAATATTAAATATGTTCATAAGGCAATGTTAGCTTATTCAAGGAAATATCATTAAAAATTGCATATGATGCATTTTAAGCAATTAGAACACTTAATACTGTTATTAGAAAGCAGCCATACTTGTAATTTTTGTAAAATTATTTATTTAAAGAAAGCAACTAGGATAAAATATCGTTTGTTTGTTTTTTTGGTAAAATTATGGAATTTTTTATTTAATATTATTAACGTTTGGACATTTTTTTAAAAAAAATAAAAGTATTAGAAAAATTTTTTTAACTTTTTTCGAAATGACGCTAATTTTTAATATTTTCATTCACATTTGTTTTGGTGCCATTTTCTCGAAGAACCTGATAAAAAGAGTTCGAGTTAATTAAGAAACCCCTCTTAAATTAAACTCGAACACGATTTTTTTATCATGCCATAATATGATTTAGTTTTGGGAATAAGGTTTTTGGTGTTAATAAAAATCCGGGGGCGAAATTAAAATGTTTATTATCTGCACAAGTATCTCAAAAATCAGATTTTAATAAAGCTTTACCATTGAATTTACAAAAGCTCTGATTAAAAAAAATAACCTAATAACTACAACAAATAAAACCTAGGAAAATTTTCTTTTGAGCACGTCATTATATGAAATGAAATAAATAGGAAATGGGATATTTTTTAAAAAATCAATGTAAGACAAAGTTTTTTGGATCGTTTGTCTTACCAAAGTGACTCATTCAATGAAACAATTGAAATGAATAAAAATATAATTCAACTTGCACGAGCTCGTGGTGTTTGGCCGTTCAAAAAATGATGTTCTGACACGATAGATTGAAATATGCATTGCAGATATCATTTTAATCTCTTTCTTTTTTTAACTTGGTATGCTAATTTCTCTATACATCATGTAGTATCCTGAACAAGAGAAAAAATAATCCATTTTTTAAAAATATTTCATAATTATTTTAGTGCTTCACAATATTACAAAAAAATTTGAAATTTCATGTTTTTTTTTATCTTCTTACCACCAGTATTTAAAGAATAGATAAAAATATGGTTTAATTTTGAATTCAGGAACTAGATAAAATAATCCTTATAATATCTGCACAGTTTTTTTGAAATCATTTGATAAACATCTGAATTAGAAGGTTTGTTTCCTCTAAAAATCTTTTTAATTAAAAAATCTAATTTAAAAACAAAAAAAAAAACCTTTTGACAACTTAACAGGTATACTTGGTTTCCATAGGCAATTTCCAATTCATTTTATGCAAATAGTCAAAATTGTAGTAATTTGTGAACGTTTCTCAAAAATATTAACAACTCATGTATTTTTCTCACGGTATTGTTTTTAAATTTTCACTCTATTTACTCAAAAAAGATTTATTATCATGTGAGAACATGTGATGTGGTTTCGGATAGGAGGTTTTGATATCTCCGAAATTTGAAGGCAAGAAATATTCGTATTTTCATTGGGAGATAGTGAGTTTGTTTTGCCAGTATTGCTTGAGATATTTAATTAAATTTATTATCAATTGCTTTTTGTTTGTCGTTTGTATGAAATGGCGTCATCTGGCAGTTTGTTTATGATTTCTTACTTTTAAATAACTAATCTCATGCTCAGAAGATTATCGTTTTTTGGGGGGGACTCTCTTTCAGTTTTACCTATCTTAATTTTGAAAAATGCGATTTATATTTATTATTTAATGATATAAGTGCATTTTTACTAATTGTATTTCCCAAAATACAGTAGATATTAACTATAATTTTAATATCAATCTGTATTACGTTTATTGGATTTTACCAAACATACAATAACTTCCAGTAATAGTGAACTTTTCGTCGAAATTACTGTTTTTTTTATCTTAAAATCGGTCGAGCTCCAAAACTTCGTTTAATACTAAAATTGAAAATGAAAGCTTAAAAATTATCATTAGAGAGAGAGAGAGAGAGAATTGTAATTTTTTTTCAAACTGGTTGAAATTGGTTAATGACTTAAATTAATTAAGACAAGTAATCACTTAAAAATAATAAGGTTCTCTCATGATAACTTGAAATTTGTGACCGTAGAAATCATTTTTTATTGTAATCCTCTTTTGTGTTTTTATTTGTTCTTAAACTTACTCTCTCAATGAATAACAGACCGTTCAAATAAAAGTTAATTTTGTTATTATGCAATGTAAAATCCAAATATATGCCTGTCAAAAGTCAGACTTTTAGAAATATAAGATACTGTTGACTCTAAAAGTCGCTATCCTACATATTTTGGATTTATACCGAGGCTTTAGCGATTCTAATCACGGTATCTTCCTAACCCCGACGCAACTATGCGTCAGAGGCATCAGCCGTCTTGTTAAGTGACTAATCAATGTCCGACGCCGCTCACCATTGATGAATAACTGTGACAGACCAGATGGCTTTCTCGACCGACGCTCTCTGAAGTAAACACGAATGTGCTCAAACATAGTCCCCGGGCAAACATATGCTATGATTATTTGGAAGACAACAGGAACCCTCTCAATTAGTATGAGTTGATTGTGGAAATGGCTGTACGTTAGGTGTCCGACACCGATAGCAACTAGAATTCGGGGCAGTTTTAATTGTTATGTGGCATTCATGTCGTAGGCTTGGTGAATTTCAGTAACTATTATATGTGCTACAAACTCACATTTATTTGTTAGATAGAATAAAAGATTTTAAATCCCATCTTAACTATTTTAACTGTTCCGAATTTTTCCATAGTTATTATGAAAGTAAATTATTTCAGTTCTGTTAAAGTTTAATCTTTAAAATACCTGACCTATAATCAAACACCTCGGGAAGTATGGTAGCTGCTTTTATATGTTTCATTTGTCAAACTTGTGGCTACACTATAAAATAATGATAACGCCAGCATTAAAGAACGTCCTGAATGAATCAATGCTGAAGGTCTTGTTATCAATCCCTTAAGAAAAAAAGAAAAATTCATTCGCAATGTAACTTTAAAACCATCCGAATTAGGAGAAGTGGTGTAAAAAGACACATTTCGAATATTCCACCTGTAATAAACTATCTTTAGAATTCTATACAGATCACGAATTATACAATTCATATAATATGAAAATCAAATACTTTAAGTGTTGTTATATATTTTTGTTCTTTACTTCAATAAACTGTTAGCCATACTTGGGTATAAAAGTGTAATCCTAATGATAACATTTCAAACATTTCTTCTTCCAAAAGAATCATTTTAATGTACCTATCTACAGATGATATATATTTATTAAATGGTACAAACTGTGTGCTATATTTCTGCTGCTTGTCAAGAATATGAATAAAAAATTAAGTTTTAACTAAGGTTTGATGTTTCAGATTTTCTTTGAAATATGTCTTGTATAAAAATCATCATAATTTAGTTCAGTTTCGAAAATATAACATTTATTATAATTTTTACTCCTGTGAAGTACAAAAGAAGCTTAAAAATTTTATAAAGGATTTTTCTTCAAAATAAATAAATTAAAGCTTACTTTTCTGATAAGCCAACCATAACAATCTATCAAATATATTTATTATGTATCTGAAATAAAATTTATAATCGTATATACCAAATTTAAACATATTACTTAAAATAAGCAATTTATCAAAAGGAATTTATTGAATTACACTAGGAATAAAGAATTAAAGGTAAAAAAAAGAAAATGATAATAATGTGTATACTTTTCTTTTATTTTCCTGTTCATTCTGACAAATAAAATTGCCCTAAAAGAGTTAGACTGTTTGAATGAATTTTTCCTTTTAAACACACAGATTCGTGATGTTTGAAAGAATATAATCTGGATTACGAATTTTTAAACGCTGGTAATACATTTATGTTTCTGAGTTTAAAGCCTCTTTTACAAATATTATTATATATGAGAAGCATGCATTATGTGTTTTAGTTTTTTACGCTATTATATAAGCATTTACCATGGAAAAATAATTTAAATTGCCATAAAGTACAAGGATCGACATTAATAGAACCTTAATCCTGCAATGGAAATCCTATTTATTATAGAAAAAAGGATTGGTCATTGCCATTTCAAAAAAGAACTCAGAAGTGATTCTGGTACCCAAATCTATTTATTTAATAAACTTACTTGCTAAATGAAAATATCATAAATACTGTTGTTGTTGTTACAAATGGCACTTGCCATGGACCATCTCGCTGATTCGTCAACGAGTTTAAGCCAAAATAAGCGTATCATGTTTGAAATAACGCCAACTAAGGACAAGACTTGAATAACATGCTCATCACTTTCGCTTGCACGACCCCTTTCTACATGGGGCCACATTCACACGCGTCATAAATAGAACACAAAAGAACAAATATACCCTAACTAGGACTCGATTGCGGAGCACCCAGATCACGAGGAAGACGCTCTACCTGCCAGGACGCCGGCATAAATACTGTTGTGAATGTATTACGCAAACTTTAAGCCAGATTAATTAATGAGCATCCGGTAATAAACATTGAAGTTCCTAAAAAAGAAAAAAAATAGCTTCATCTCTACCATAATGCGATATTATTATTTCTGTTTTGACACGAGATCTGGAGAATCTTCTTGAAGAATAACATAAACCATCGATATACTTTAAAAGATCAAACACTATGCGAAGATTATCTCTTTGGAATGCAAAGTTTTCAATAAGTGATTTCCCTATTGAGGTTTTGGATGCGTTTTTGTTATGTGCTTATCATGTTTATTGCTTTATAACTTTACATTAGCCCATGAATTCATATTAAAATCTTTATATTCACAATTTTGTAGTATCTTAAAGAACATGATCTGGAATTATAAAAAACGTAATGAGAATAGTTTTACCTCAAGTTATTACTATGCATATTTTTCATGTTAAAAGATGAAAAATAATATAAATTGAAATAGTATGGGTTATAAGAGAAATACGTGTATGCCCCACGAATTTGTTATTCGTTCAGATCTTCAGAATTTTGACTAATTGAAATTTGTTTCAATAGACTCTATGTGACATTTGAAGTTTCTGGAATGTTAGTCATATTACTAGCCTTAGTTGGAAAGTTTTCTTTATAGAGTCTATGAGGCAATGAACGCGAGAAATTTCACATAGGCTTCCAAGATACAACATAAATTTTGATAGTGTAAATTCTGCTATAAAAATAATATATTCAACAAACTATTTTTTTAAGTTATCTGCTACATTATTAGGATTTTTTATTTTTATTTTGCATGTAAATGAGTAATGTAAAAAATTATTCAATTTCTACTAGGTTAAAAAAGAAATGTTTTATTTATGTTAATTTTTATGAAATAATAACTATTTATAGAAACATGTATATAAATATGGCAGAATAATAATATTAAGAGGCAAAACTGAACAATTTCCGGGGAATTTCAAATCTCCTTTCTACATACGGGGTTTGATTTCGCAACCCAAGAGGGGAGAACCCAACGACACATTAACCAAACTATCCCTGCTTGACGATTACAATTACTATAAATCATTGATCAGAAACTTATAATATCATTAAATTTTCAGCACCAATTGGATTCAAAGTCAATTCTGACAAAGCAAAATGCGTCCTTTTTCTACACCAGTTGGAAAATGCATTAGAGATTAGAAATTTCAATTTTTTTTTATTCCGTATTATTTTAATTCAAAAATACTCCAAAAAAATCAGTTAATGGTTAGTTTTAAATGCTTCAAACAATGTGAGAATAAACAGAATTGTTTAAAATAATTAGTCGATCTCTCTCTCTCTCTCTCTCTCTCTCTCTCTCTCTATCTATCTATCTATCTATCTAT
>JAOUZG010008087.1:3173229-3225178 GCA_026289955.1 Argiope argentata | reverse complement strand
ATGAAAAAGAAACGTAAATATTATGATGACCAAGCTAAGAATCCTCTCCTCTTTGTGGATTAATTCCTTGAGAATAATTCGTGAATTCATAAATTGAATTAGATGCCAAGCCAAGCATCTGCGTGCATCAGTACATCATAATCAACATACCATATACGTCATAATACTCCATAAAAATGACAAGAAAAAATAATTTGATTCCAGTTCTGATATAGAAATCACTGATTTCTTGATATTTTAAAAGTATTTCGATTTTTGCGATGAAATAAAAAAGTGGTTTGAGAAGAAGGATGCATTCAATTGTATTTTACATGAATTACAGCAAGAGAACCAAGAACGCCCTTTAAACTCAATTACACTGTTAATATTTAAAAAAAAAAATCACTGAAAAACTTAACCAGGAAGATTGATGTCTCACTGGATATTTTCTCACATTCACTTCAATAAAATATTTTTTCCTCTCCTCCTTCCTTCTTCTATCGACATAAAATTCTGGAACTCAGGTAAGGTCGAGGATACTTCGAACGACGTCAATGATCAATAGTTATGATATATGAATCTTTGGTTTAAATGTAGCATTTTTATAGAATATATCATGAGGACATGAATTCCGGACAACTTCTAAGCGATCAATTGACAGCACAATTTGAAACAAAGTAACAATAATAGTCACTATGATAAATTTTAGTAATTTAAATCAATACATATAATAGCTGGTTTGCTTAAATGCATAATTGTTTGCTGAGTTTAATGTGCAGACCAACAATGGCTAACCTTTGAACATATCATGTCAGAGCATGGAGTTGTTATGGAGATGAGGTTTTTGGAGTCAACAAAATTCCGTAGGTGAAATATTATTATCTACAAGAGTATCTCAAAAAATTCAGCTTTTAATAACACTTTGCCATTGCATTTACACAAGCTCCGATTTAAAAAAATTAAGTTAATGACTACAGGAAATAAAACCTAGAAAAATGTCATTTTAAGCACACGATTATATGAAATGAAATAAATTGAAAATGGGATATTTTTTTAAACAATTTATGCGAGACAAGGTTTTTCTGGATAGTTTGCAATACTAAAGTGACTCATTCAATGAAACAATTAAAATGAATAAAAATATATAATGTAACTTGCACGAGCACGCGGTACTTGGCCGCTCGAGAAATGATGTTCTGACATGATACATTGAAATATGCATAGGAGATTTCATTTTAATTTTTATTTCTTTTAAATTTTTATAAGGATCTCCATTTTTAATTATAAACATGTGCAAGAAATTTTATCTGCCTTGTGCTTAGCGTTTAGTAAACATCGAATTCAGGTATACTGATAAAACTAAGCTGACGAACTTTTTCTAAAGGGGTTCCGTCTAATATTCCTCAGAAATTTACAAATCTGTTTGATTGTAAATCCATATATCGAATTTCATTCTTTTAGTTCAAAACATTTATAAATTATGGCGCTCATTAATAGGCTATCATCATGGTAAAAATATGTTGTGGTTTTAATGGGTGAAAAGTGCAGATCCATCAAAGTATCTAAGTTTTTTTTAATAGCAGTATTTTATTTTTACATTGCGTACGAAAAAATAAAATAAAGAACAAAGAGTCACTTTCATTTGCCTATAAAAACTTAAGTAACTTTTATATACCTATCAAAACCTATAAAAATTTATAATATAATTATTCATCTATTCAAAAATATCACTCAACTAACCTTAATTTTTAAAATCGAATACAAGAACACCACTACAATTAACACCTAACTTCGCTCAATTCTACAATTGTTAAATGCAACTATAAAGGGGGACAGCGAATAAACAAAAAAGTTATAATTCACTTTAACATTTCGTTTTTAATAATAGAATACAAATTATATCAAACTGGTCCATAATTTTTATCCATAAAGTGTTATGCAACAGCTTATTTTTTTAAAGAATTCTGTTATATTTTGTTTAAAAAATGAGAGGTGGAAAAATAATTTCAAAACTAATTTCTTGGTTGTACCTTAAAATGTATATTCTATACATTTTGATATTCTTTAAATGGAAAAACTTACATATAATCGTTAAATAAATTTTGGCGTCCATCAGCTGGAACGCTATGAAGATCGTGTTACTCAGCGGGTTCCTATAACGGAAGCAAAATGCCTGAGTTTACGTTTCTCGTTTTTCTTCCATTTTCTAGGAAAATAAACTCAGTTCAAAGAATATTGTTTGAGAGAGTTCGAATTCTTGGAAATCTTTTTCAGAAGCTGGTCATATGTACTTAGAAATGTTCGGAATTCCCTACTACTTATTTTAAATTTGATAACGTTGCTCTAATGAACATTGGACAACATCTTGGACTCAATCGGACAACATCTTGATGCATCGTTGTGTCTGTTATGGAGTATATATATATACCATAAGGTTTTTTTTATTTTAATTATATCTGTACTTTGTTGTAAATTAATGGACTCGAAAATATCACGGAGAGATCTTTCCAAAACATTAAAAATGCTTCAAGCTTTTCCCTTGAAAATCGATGCTGAGTTATACAATAAAATATAATTCTAGATACCTAAATAACACATTATTTAGGTCATATTGGATCACGCTAAATGAGCTGCACATGTATAAATTGATTTTCATTCATTCAAATGCATTCATAAATTTTGCTCCAGCATCTGGAACGCCCACAGAATTAAAACGATATGTACAGTTTTACGAAAGGCCATCATTGTATTCCTATAAGCTTAAGTAGCTTATCTATAGTTTTTTTTTAGTTTAAAAATTGAAGAATATCCTCAGAGGTATAAAATTCTTTGTTATGATATATATGTCCTAAAAGTATAATAGTAATTTTGTATACAAAAATTATTCATATAATTGATGATTTTAATTCTATACGAAGTAAATATTTTTTGATAAATATAATATATAATTACAATATAAAGATTAAAAAACGGTTTTTTTAATTTAAAAAAAAAAGGATTTTTACCGCATCTTCATCTTCTAAGATAATGAGCGACGAATTATATCTTTATTGTGTTACAACCACTTCATCACATTTTTAATATAAATATATTTTAATGAGTATTTAAATACTCAATAATAAATGTGACTTTAATTGAATATTTTCAAATAATTTACATTTTTGAAATTGCTACATTTATACCCTTATCACAAAACAAAAAATAATAATAATATACATGAAAGAAACTGGCATCTATAATTAATTTAGCTGTATTATTTGGCTTTTATAAAAATTATTATGTTACTTTAATTTCTATAATAAATTTTTTTAAAAAAACAACCCACCTTTTTTTATTTTATTGAAATTCTCTATAAATTATTTTATTTTTATTCATTCATTAAGCTATAAAAATTCAATTTTCTAATAAATTTTTTCATGGTTGCCTCCAAATGCTTCCTCTTATTTTCAGATATCTTCCTGAATTCAAAATTAAAAGAACTAATTTATCACTCCATAACTTATCTCTTAAAATATTAAATAATCTTACATAGCCTCAAGTTTTCAGAAAATAAGTGAACGAAAGATATAGAGGAATATTGATTATTGAATTCCATTAGTATCAGAAGGAGGCAGAGACAACTTCATTAAAAAGATTCAACATAAAAAATATTTCCTTTTTAATCGCATAATATAATTTGTTCTCTAGTTTTATCCATGCATACATCTAGATTCATAAAAATTATACTTTACTCTATCTCGTTTCTAAAATCGAAACATTTCAAAGGAAAATCATTATAATTTAAATTATAAAAATCAAATATTATTTAATGAAATTCTTCAACAAAATATTACTTCGAAATAATAATGAATTTAAAAATGATGAAATATTTGATTAAAGAATTTCTTTTCTTCTCTATACGAAAATAGTTTCAAAAAGAGATATTACGTCTACTGGCTACATGCATAAATGTGATTTTTTCCATCTTTTTCTCATTTTCTTAAGACGTATTCTTTATTTCTTCCAATTCGATTAGGGTAGTATTCTATAAACAAGATTTTTATCTCTAGGGTTTTTTTGCACTATTAAGGTGTAAATTTTGTAAAAAATTAAATAAATTGCTTCTTATACTGATTGACTCATGGATTTTTGTCAATATTTTAGGCAGTCTTTTTGAAAATTGATTACTAAACAATTCTTAGTTCTGATTTCTCTTATAACTGAAATAAAACTTTTTAAAACTAATTAATATTTTTTCCTAGAAAACTGTATTCATACTCTTTGACAATTCTTGTTTGAAGAAGAAAGCTTGAATTTTTTCTACATATGAAAATAATTGTTTTGCAGCATGCCATTTGAATTATCTGAGCAAATCAATAGTTGAGATATGAAAAACTTGAAATTTTGTGTTTTCAATGTCTTTTAAGTATAAAAGCACTATAGTTAATAAGTCTTCTGAAAATATTCCAACTTATTAGCAGCTTAAATAAAAAAGTGCATATCATTTTTTGCTTCTATTTGAAAAGAAATGCAAGAACAATTTTAAGTTGGTAAACATTGTTCAGAATTCCAGTATAAGTAATTTTTTTATATAACAAAACTATTCAGCCATTTGTTCACACATGCAAATTATGACATTTCGTATATAATGAAACCTAAGTTTATTTTTCTTCCTTATAAAAAGGTATTATAACATGAAATTGCTTTTTCATTTATAAATACTTATAAAATTTTTAATTATTGAAAAGTTACAGGAAAAAAATTAAGAAAAATATAATTTTAAATTATAAACAAATAATCAATTATTTTTAGAAATATCTTCAGTATCTGATTCAGATAAATTTCTGAAAAATAAAAATAATGTAAAAAAATATATCATTTTTCTCTCCATTATTTCTTCTTTCAATTCGAGTTTTAAAAAAATGAGAAAAGGTTTTTCCTTGAAGTTCTACACAAAAATATATAAATGTATATTAAAATGGCCAAGAAAAATTGAAGCGGTTATTCTTGTGAATTCTTTCTGTTTTTACTTAAAACACAAAAAAGCGTTTTTTGCGTGCCAATATTATACTACTACCTGACCACCTTAAAATTATATGAGTTTCAAAATATCTGATACTGAAATTTCTAATTACCTCATGAACTTCCTCTTTAATTTAATACTTTACAAAACTAAAAATAATTCTATAATTTTCATTTTAATATTTGAAAATACTAAATATAAAAACCATAAAATAGTAAATATAAGATATAGTTAATATATACCTTTAAAAATTTCATTCAAATATTTAAATATCAATATCAAATATGTACATAAAAACACCGTGAGTTTCTTCTGTAAATTATTTATTAAATATATTTTGTAATAACTTTGAAATTAAATTCAATTTAAATTATGTGTATCATATAGTTAAAATGATTTACGATAAGCAACGTGAATATTCTATTAATATCTTTAACCTGTTATTATCAATACTAATTAATTAACCACATTTTCCTTAATATATATTCTGTTACATCATATATTAATAATATGATGTATGAACAATCGATTCATCAGGTTAAACAATTATCATTAATTATAACTACATAATCATATTGACTATAATGCATTAGATATTTCAGCGAAAACAAATGCTAAGAGATACAAATCATGGAAAAGAATTAGGATAAAAAAATTTATATTTTCAATTTACTGAGATTACAGTTATTTGATTGTATTATCAAAAGAATGATTATATATTCCGCATTATTTTATTCATGTCCTAATTGTCTTTGGATAGATGTTTTATTTGGTTAAATGGTCGGGAAAATTTTCAGTTTAATAATATATTTACCTCGATATTTATGGCTTCTGCAGCAAATAATTTTTATCCTGAAATTTTGATAATCATCCACTCTGTTAGAAGTATAGCATAATTCATTGTAATTTAAACGTTCCATTTATTTTTATTCTGAACTAAAAGCTAAACATATTTTAATATTTGAAAGAAAACATTTCACCTTGAAGGATTTTTTAAAATTATGAACACAGAAAATAAAATTTTTCGACACTAAATACAGAAGAGCGGTTCTTAAAATTTACTCAATTCTTCAGAGGTATTCAATTACAGTGATATGAGTTATAAATTTCTCTGATTCGTCATACAGTCAAGTTTTCAGTTTTATCTTCAAAAGAATTTAAATGGACATAAATAATAAATTTTATTTTGTTTAATGAAATAAATATATTGAATAATTTATGAATGGCTAAATTTTATATAATTTAACTACCTTGAATCATTTCAACCATATTTGTTTGATGTTCTGACTTTCAAACTAAAATAATAGTTTGAATTTTTCGGGACGAATTATATTTTGAATTGTGAGGAATAAATTGTAAATACTTTAAGACGGCTTATAATGTTATTGTTTTAAGCCAATGAGAATGAGGAATTCCAGGTGCTCATTTGCGTCTTATTCGATACGACATTGAAGGGGTCTAAAATTGCGCAGTTTTTTAAAATAGTGATATTCATATTTTTTAAAGCTCAAATCAACTTTTTCAGCGAAAGAATAAAACATTTTTTGCTAAGAGTTGTTAGAATATTTGGGTCGCAGCACTGAGAATCTATTAAAAAAATTGTATATCTATAATAGATCTTGTGTTGACTCAAATTACTAAAAATATAATTATTTCCTGCATTTGGACCTTTTTTGCTATATATCCGTATCATTAATGATTTTAAAGTTACCTGATGAGCTCTGCTTAACGTGAAGATATTATACACAGCAAAAACATATTTGTGTGAAACATCAATAAACTAATTAGTTATGATGCAAATATTTTATAAGTCTAGAATTTTCTTTTTCCAAATATCCTTTTTTAGAAAATATCGTTTTCATGCATATATTATTTCATATAGATGCGTACTTAAAATTAAGCTTTCCTTTACTTAATTTCCTTTGAAAATTAATTTTTAATCTTTTAATGTCATTTTCTCTTAATCTTTTAATGTCACAATACGTTGATAAAAGCTAATTTTACGTTCAGACATAAAGTGCTTGTGCTGGTCAAATTTGTCTTTTTTTTCATAATGTATTCTTTGGAATTATGCTCAGATTTCGATTATAGTTAAAAATGGAAAATAAATTAGAATACAAAATAATTGATATTGCTAAAAATATATAATTTTTCAATTATTATTCTTTTATACAATATTAAAATATATAAATTAAAATGTGTAAATTAATATTCAAAAGATATATGTATATTTCAGTTATAATTCCAAACAAAGATTAAAAGGAAATCTGCTATACATATTTCAGTGTCAGAAAATAATGTCTTAAACGGCTAAACACAACTAGCTCGTGCAAGTTAAATTATCTTTTTATTCATTTCAATTCTTTCATTGAATTATTAATTTAATTTTATTTTATTTACGATCTTATAAAACTTTATCTCGCATTTATTGTTTAAAAAATATCACATTTTCTATCTATTTGGTTTCATATAATCACGTGCTCAAAATAACATTTTTCTAAGTTTTATTTGCTGTTGTCATTGACTTATTTTTTTTAATCAGAGCTTTTGTAAATGCAATGGCAACGCGTTATTAAAAGTTGATATTTTGAGATGCTAGTGCAGATAACAAAATTTTTATTATTCGCCTACGGATTTTTGTTCATGCCACAATTCTCATTCCCAAAACAACATCATGTTCTGACATGATAATAATATTTCAATATATATATATATATATATATATATATATATATTGCTTTGAGATTATCTTTTCCACCCTCCAAAATAGTATGTTCGAAATTTAATACTTCTAATTAATTCATTTTGTAGAGCGCCAATATATACACACACATGCATTCAAACAACAATAACTTGCATTTATCTTTATTATAAGTAATAACAAAAGCTGATGTTTTAAATGTTTTAGGAAGAAATAAATTTTTCTTGATAAACATTAATTATATCATTGTTAGCACGTCAAAGAATACTAATGCTAAACATTCTTCATCAACAACATTGCTTTGGATTCCAAGTAAATCTAATTTCCATTTCAATCTCAGAGTTGGGGTCAATAAAATTTTCGAAAGGTATGTTTAAATTGAAAATCAGCCATCACCACTTAAATTAACCCAAAACATTCGCCAAATTTGTATTATACTTGAGACTTTCTAACAACATTAGACGTATAGTGAAGAAAAAAACTACGATAAAAGATAATAGGAATCCATCCTCTCGATCTGAAATAAAATATCACTCCTATTTCCAATCAACCTTGGAGTAACACAACAAACTATGCAAAGACAAAAGTTCCCATTCCATTTATTCCATACGACGCTACTCGCTTTCTTTGAGCTGTCGTTGTAATTACTTCGGACCAAAGTAATTGTTTGAATCCCCCGAATGCCCTTGTTGTTCGTCGGCCATCTTGTTTTTGCCTTGGTTCAGTTAACAAGATAGGGATAAAACAGGAACCGATCTTGTAGAAGGGGTTTGCTCTGCATTCTATTTGTTGTTAAGCTATCTATAAGTGGTAATACTGAGCTATTACTTCTTGCCTTCCGATCTTTCAGCTTCTTAGGCATTCGACTGATTGGATAAAAATCGCATATGATGCAATTTTTGTGTTCAAAATTTTTAGGATAATTCTGGTTTTCCCTTACGTAAATAGTAAGGTATCCTAAAGTTTGGAGGAGTTTTTCCAAAAAAAAAATCATTACATATATGATATATTATTGATATAAGGATAATAAATATATATATATATATAAGTTAGTTATTAAATTTGCACCGATATTTATTTATTTTGATCCTATTTAAATGAATTATTCTGTTCACTTGCATTCGAGCAGAAAGACATTCATCATCAAGAAAGATTTTCTGGTAATGTATTTAGTTCAAAATTGATAAAAATCTACGAATTTCATAAAAAAACTCAAGTGATTTTGAGTTTTTAAGTTCATTGACTGCGAGAGTTTAGTTAAAAGTTGGTAAAAATCTACGAACTTCATTGAAAGAATCAAGAGATTTTGAGTTAATTGACTGTGGAAGTTTAGTTAAAAATTGGTAGAAATCTACGAATTTCATTGAAAAATCAAGCGATTTTGAGTTCATTCACCTCGGGAGTTTAGTTAAAAATTGGTAAAATTCTATGACCTTCTTTGAAAAATCAAGCGATTTTGAGTTTTTGAGTTCATTGACTGAGGAAATTTAGCTAAAAATTGGTAAAAATCTACGAATTTCCTTGAAAAATCAAGCGATTTTGAGTTTTTGATTTCATTGACTATGGGAGAGGACACAAAAAGACAAAACACCAAAATATGTGTTTTTATGATTCAGAAAAATATGAAATGTTAAGATTATTCAGGCGTTATTAATTTTTATTTTTAAGCGAATACACTGTCTAAATACATTAAAGAAGGTAAAGTATATAGAAGGTTTTTTTTATTCATTTCTTATTACATTAAAAACTTATGTAATTTTAAAAATAAACTTCCATTATTTCAAACCACTTGCAAACAAAGGTCTCAATAGCAAGGATTTTAATTTACAATATAAACCCCACAGGAATAACGATAGCACTAAATATTGGCATATCATACATATGCTCAGATATTGTTCTCACCATTGGCAATTAGACAGACAATATTGCACTATGATGATTATAGCTAATACTCGGAGTGTGGTATAAAGCCGAGAAACTGCAGCTGTATTATATGTTACATTCAGTTCTCGGATAGTCATGGTAAGATAATCTCTCTTGTTGAACTGGAAACTCAATAAATATCAATATTAGACTCATAAGATATTTCGGAATGGAAGCTAAATTAAATCAATTTCTGACAAGTGTCGAATGGTCTGCAGAGAAGATTGATGTCAGCAATATTCCATTGACGGTATTGGCATCATATTAGGATATGTTTCTTCATCAAAGTTGCATTACCAGGATAAGAAGAAATTGATTATTATTAATTTTTTATACAATGAAGATGATTTAGTACAGTATTTGTTACATCTCACAATTTGTGTATTTATATAATAGATGAGGTGATGCTAAGTTTGGAAAAAAGAGATAAGTAAAACATTAATTCGAAATTCTAAAAGATTATCTTATTTCGGACCCCAGTAATTTTAGGACAAAGAAAATTTGATTAAGATCTCAATGCTATCATGAGCTAAATATGCAATATTCTGAAGAATCATTAAAAAACAAAGTAATTTAAAAGGATGGTTTTCCATTTAACGTTTTTAGCTTTTACTTAATTGGCATACTTAATATTAATTTAATATATTTTCAAAGATATGATATATTTTTAATTGGAATACAGTTTATTAACTTAGTAATCTTTTAAATATATAAATGTTTCATGTGATACAATGTGTCCTTTCTGTACAAGGACCAGAATAGAGGATAAAATATTTTTCTATAAAAATGAAAACTATTTCATTTCAAAATAAAGATATTTTTTTCTTTTATCGTTAAAGGTAGGATATTTCTACAAATGGAAGCTTCGATTTTGTTCTCATAAGTATTAATGATCACATATCAGGGTTTGAAAAAGAAAAAGCGATTATTTTGATTGTTTCTTTTTTTTTTTTTGTCATGTAAAATATTCAAAGAGAAAGTATTGTGGCATTTATTAATTTGACATCAACAATTTTATGAGTCTCCCAATTTCAAATCCCTGAGCTCGAAAAAACTCACAATTTCGGAATTATATTTGCCTGCTAAGTGAACCCGACAACTCAATCAGTATATTGTATTTATACCAAATTTTTAGATTTGTGTTAAGGGCTGAAAGAAATTCATTCAAAGTTTCTCTACTTTCTTATCCCAGTACAATGCAAGAGACAAAACGTATGGAAATTTAATACATAACTTCCCCATTTTAAATATAGATCCATATCAATTTCTATAAAAACCTGAGATAGAATTAACTGATTATTGGTCCATTCATTTACACGCATAATTGGTTCATTCATTTACACGCATAATTGGTCCATTCATTTACACTCAGAATTAAACCATTCATTTACACGCAGGTAAATTCGTCATTAGAAAATCTAAAATTCTAAAGAATTTACAAATCTATTTATTTATTATTTTCGAATAAAATTTAGTAAAAATATTTTTTTATCAAAAATGATTTTAATGCTATATTTTACAAACAATTACTTTTAAATGAATAATTTTTCAATCTATTTCATAAATTAAAATAAGTTGCTGGTTAAATAAAATTTGATATAAGAAGCGTTTTTTTATTCAACTAAATGATCTTATATTTTTTATTAAATATTTTATTACTATCACTATTAACATGAAAATAATATTTGAAACAAAATTTGAAAGAATATTATGTATTTAATCTTTATAAATTACGCTAATTTGAAGGATTAAAAATTTCTGAAACTATAAATGTAAAATCTATGTATTTAAAATAATTGATAATATAAGAATGATGTAAATATCACTAACACTGAATCATTTTTTGGAATTTTTATTTAATATGACGGTTTTTGTTTATTAATAAATCGTCAATGATAGCTTGTACCCTCCCCCCCCCTTTTGCACTTCTCCAAAGATGTCATAAAAAGGAGATAATGCCAAATGAACCATTAAGAGAATCCTTAACTTTAAGACGAACAATTTTGATACCTAGTTAGAATCGTACAGTAGTCATAACGATGTATGTTTGAATACTCAAATATATAATATAAAATATTACTGTTTTCAGTTTATGCAAACGGTAATACCTGAAACTCTTTAATAATATCAAACTGATATTATCAAAAATTTGGATGAACAGTTGATCACCCGAAAGAATAATACTTATTTTGGAAAGATGAAGCATTTCTCTCAGTTTACATAATAAAACATTTTATGTTAGCTCCAGATATCTACTTACTACCTAATAAATATTTACATTAGATCATTAAATTCTAAATATCTATCAAAAATTGTTTGGTACTTCGTTTAGAATATTTATAACGACTGTATTCAGTCCGGATTTTAAAAGCCAAATGTTATCAAATTTATTTACTATCAATTTTAGCAATAGGCATACAATAAATCACATTCATTATTTTATATTCAAAAAAAAACTCAACTCAATACGGAATTTGTGTAGAAAAACCCTAACCTTCTCATCTCTTAAAAAAGAAACCTAATATTTTTTTCTATATATTCTTTTTTTTGTATTATGATCCATTCATTTTATCATTACCTTTTCTGCTTTCTATCGTTCTTTGTTGCTTCACTTTATTCCGGAAAATGGAGATCAATAAGTGTTTAACTTTTTCTTTGAATTTATTTGTAAAGTTGATGATATTGATTGTATAGTGAATGATACTGATTTTTTTCTAATCTCATATCAGAATCTTTAATGACTTAGGGATCTAATAATAAAGTAAAATTTAACATTTTGTAATCTGATCCCTAATCCAACATTAAAGTAATCATTATTTTATTTTCACATTATTTCGTTGCAACTATATTGATTTTCTAATTATGTTTTCTTTGGTTTCAACTCGTTCTTTATATTCATAAATTATTTTAAAATTAAAACTTCTTTTAATATTGTAAACAAATACGAGGTTTTTAAAAATTATGGGAATAAGTTCCCATTCTATTTTATATTCCAGAATTCCACCAATTTATTGGAAAGTTGAAAATGGAAAAGGTGAACGTGAGGTCAGTATATCTGTCGACTAGTATATCTGAAAGATCCAGCTGACTATGTATTTAAAATTATTGGTTTGAAATATCAGTTCTGAATAATAGTTAAGAATTATTTGAACAATATGAAAATTGAAGCAAATATGAAACATTTAATAGCATAATAATAAAACAAGAAGAAGGGGTCAAACTCCAAGAAAAAAATGCGGATGTTCAAATAATTCAAGAAAAATATAAAAGTTCGTTAAAATAACTTTATTTTTTATTGGTTAAGGAATTTTAATCCTTTAAAGCATATTTAAATGGAATTTTATTTTGCTTATTTGCTAAACTTTTCACGTGATATAACTGAATTTGTAGATTACGCTATACAAAAGTAGAGCACTTGCATACAGACACACTCACTCACACGTTCTATCATACATATATACACACAGAAATATATGCACACACATACATACACACATAAATACATGCATAGAAACACACACCTACACACATAAATAAACGCATAGAAACACACACACATGCATACACACAGAAACACACACACACATAATACAAGACAAAAGAGAGATTCTTCTTTATTATAAGAAGTAGTAAAATTAAAAAAAAAACATTATCATAAATGAATTTTATTGTGGAAACATTATTCTTAATTAATGAAACCATAATGAAAATCCCAGGTATCTCAATCTATTATAAATATGTCATGAGAGGTTATCTTATATTCTATATGTATAAGTAGCATCGTTTTCAAGAAAAATGATTCCAACTCATTACTTTATGGTTATTATTATGAATACTGTTTCGGACTCATGCTAGCACAAAGGCCATTTTATATCAATTTTTATATAAAAATAGAGATTTACGTTGTTGTTGTTCTTACTTATGGCACTTGCCAAGGACAAGCCCACTGCTGATACAGCAGCAGATTTAAGCTGAAAGGAGCGTATCTAGTTTTTCAAGTAGCGCCAAGAGTAAGACATAGATACATACACGTAACAGCCCTTTTTAGGGGTGGACTTCATTCATGCATATTCAATCATTCATTCATTCATCACATATCGTAATTAAGACCTGGAAAAGCGAACGATCATCTCTGACCCAGTACCCCCAGTGGTATTACTCTCGACATGAAGGACCTTGCAACACCGAACAGATTAAACGAGCACCAGTCACCACACACTCGGGGAAACTTTTGGACGGCGAGGTTCGAACTCGTAAGCTAAGGAGTACGAGTCCTACGTTCTACCAACCAGGCTATCCCAGCCTGCGACGTTGTTGATATTGTTATATTAGTCTAGTAAAATGGTGGCTATAATTCTTGATTATTTTGTAACATTCTCGATTTTATTAAAAATCTAAAGTCTTTATTTAATTTTTAAATATCATTTCGAGATATTTATGTTGTTAAGATTTATGTTGTTAATAAAATGACAGCTATAATTTTTGATTATTTTGTTATATTCTTGATTTTTTTTATATCGAATGTGATTAAATATCTAAAGCTTTTAACAATCGATTTGCAATTTTGAGAACTATTGAAATAGAAAGATATACAACCCTCCATCTTTAGTTCCCCTTATCGCTAATTGGACTTATCCTTATCGTAGTAGACCAGCTCAGGAGCTTCCCATTGCCTTCATTTAGCTTCATTCAGATGGACTCGCCAAAGAGGATTTAATGATTTCAACGCTTTTAAATGCCCTCTTGCAGTTTGTGGCGGCTTCTTAAAGCTAGGGTAATTACCTTTTAAATGCCCTTATTGAGAACAGTGCGTTTGATTGGAGAAGAGAACACTTTTCAAATGAAGAATTTGAAAGTCGGAGAAGTAGAATAGAAAGAAGTACTTCGAATTGTGATGTTAATTTTTATACAAGGATTACCTTAAAAAGGTAAAGAAAAAAAAAGATATTTATTTTAATTTAATTTTATTGTTTATTATGAAGAAATGAATTAAAAGAAATGTAAAAATCCAGTTTATTATATTTGCTTTCAATTTATGTCAAAATATCTAATGCATTCTGAAATTTACTCGTAATAAGTCTATACATCAATACATGTTTTACAATCTTCCAGGACTTATGGTGCTTGCTTAATATAGTTCATCGAAAATAAATATTTAAACTAATAATTGCTATCTCTAGAATTTTTGCAGTAAAGAAACAATTAAAAAAGTATTGATGAATTGTAAAAAGCAAATATATTATTATATTTATGTAGGATATCCCACAGAGCTATTTTATTTAACCATCATCTGCCTTCATTTTTTTTTGTTTTATCAACATTCTATCGTAGACTAAATTAAAGCGAGAATTCTAAAAGGTTAGATCCTTTCCCGTAGGACGATACTTTTAATTAGTTTAGCATTCCAGAGCAACACCATCTATAGAGCTTTTGAAAAACTTCCCAATTAATATTGAGCCAGAGGCCCCACTACCATCCGTAAAAGAAAGACGTCTGTTTCCATGCGTTAGCGGTTCCCGCTCGCAAGGCTACGCGGCTACGTGGTAATATGTTTTCCTACTTCTATCGTCCTCCTAAAAGAAATAATCCAACTTTCTGTTTATTTAATGTCTCCATTTTTTATTCTTTTAATATTTCCCAGTAAATATTCCCTTTTAATTCTAAATAAATTATTCGTCCTTCGCTTGTATTATTTTAATCTTAGTTTAAAAACTAACCCGTAAATATTTTTTTTAAAAAAACCTTGACATCACTCCAATAAAACCATGCTATTTGAAGAGTCTAACGTTTTTGGAAGATTTGGTTAGACTTTTGTATTTATGTATTCAGAATTTTGTTGCTCAAAAAAGATTTCAGATATTTGGATGATAATTAGTGTACAAATAGTTATTTACGGTCATTTTAGATTCTGTAGCTTATACTAAATATAGCTCATCAAAAACAAATATTTGATGTAAAAAATATTATCACTGAAATTTTTGCAGTAATGAAGCAGTAAAATGTATTGAAGAAATGCATGAAATCTCAAATTCGTATATAATAAATAATCAGTGTTATCAGTATTTTCAGTGTTAATCTTCAAATTTATTCCTTTTTACTTGTACAGAAAGTCATTTTTATACCATATATATTTCTATTATTAGACACAGATACAATTCCATAATTAATATACAATCCATTTATAATTTTTGATGCAATTCCATTGCCAATTAACTTATAATAAGTCAAACGTTAAAAAACGATATAAATTGACTTTGTAAATATGCAAGTATTAAAAAAATATCAAAAGCATTGCAGATAAAACAACTGAGTCCACTATCTGAGACATCTCATTGCCTAATGAATTATTAAATGTTTATCCACTTTTACAAACATAAAATATAGAATAGTGTTTTTGTTGTGTGTGTGTGTGTGTTGTGACTAATGGCACTTCTTGTGGGCAAGCCCTCGCTGATACGATCAGCGGATTTCAAGCCTAAGAAATGCGTCTCTTTGTTTTACACGTAGCGCCATCTAGGGCAAGATTACGACTTAGCTAGACACACGTCACAACTCTTTTTATAGGGCGGACTGCATTCATGCAAATTCATTCATTCATCTTAGATCGAAATTTAGACCTGGAACTTAGAACGATCACCTCTGCCCAAGTACCCCTAGTGGTATTACTCTCGACCTGGAGGACTTTCGACCACGAACATATTTAACGAGTGCCAGCTGCCACACGCTTGGGGAATCTTTTGGCCGGTGAACTTCGAACCCGTAACGGAAGGAATACGAGTCCAACGTTTTATCAACCAGGCTATCCCGGCCTCAGTGTTTTTGTAGTTACTGACACTTGCTATGGACAAGCGTGCTGAATCCTGTCAGTGATTTTAAGTTGAATGAGCGTCTCGGGATTTTTGAAGTTTCGCTAACTTGGGCCAAGAATACTACTCAGCTAGGCACTCATCACATTCCTATGGAGTCCCTTTTTATTATTCAAGCGTATTCAAGCACCCCACAGATAGTACACAGAACAGCCATGTAATAACCGGGAATCGAACCCGTGATGTCCAGATCACGAGGAAGACGTGTTATACATGTGCCATGACGCCCATATATAAAAAAGTTATTTCGAATATATTAGAAAAGGTGAGAATAGTATCAGCGTAAGGTTTATATTGTATTAAATTTTATGACTTTAGTATTATTAATAAAGTATTCTTAAAGAAGAAAAAATTTAAACTAACTACTGCTTAAGCCAATGTAATCTCATTAAACACTCGTAAAAGTGTCATCGTCAATTTATAATCATGTTATTCTGGGAATCTCTCCTAACATTCAATCTTTGATAAGCAAAAATTAATCATGAAAATATCTGAATAAAATAGCATAAAAAATTTCAAATTACATTTCATGGGAAAGGATGATAATGCACATTAAAATACTAATTTTCGGCATAACGGCAAGCTTCAGATAAAAAAAATCTTCAGTTTTTCTCTCCTGAGATGTTTTAAAATTCTTTGAATCTGAATAATTTAAATATAAAGAACATTTAAAAAATACCATCTAGAAAATAGCGACTTAACTGCTAAGTAATTAATTTCGAAAAATGCGCATTTAGTTATTGTTCATTATCTAAATTCCAGAAAAGTTTTTCATTTAAAGTCACTGCTTGGATTAATTTGAAATTTTTTTTTTTTGATTTTATGAAAGAAAATGCATTTTTCTGTAATAAAAGGCATTCTCTTCACCAAATGAAGAAAATACATTTAAATGGTATTAATTATGTAAGTTTTTTTTAAAAAAAATCAATGAAAAAAATTAATTTTCTATTTAAAAATTCCTTCTACATTTTTGGAACAATGAAATAATGAATTATGTAATTATGTCGTGATTTAATCCTCAGCACAATATTCTATTTTTTGAAAATTAAAAAAAAAATCTAAAAAGCAGAAAATAAAAAAGAATTCTGAAATGAATAATATGATTTATTCAATTATCAATTCTCGCTTTGAATAAGAATCAATACAAACAAAGAAATTCATAATACATATACATTTTTCTTTGTTTCTACATAACAAATCCAAAATTGCTATTATTTTTAATTAATTTCCAATTTCAATCATTTTTCTTTTAAAATACATCAAATTCATGAAGATTGTTCTTAATAAATTTAAAATTTAAAATTTAAAAAAGTAACCTTTCCTTTCCCTTACAAAAAAAAACTTTTTTTTTCATTTTTTTGTCAAAAATAAACAATATATTTTAATTAATAATATGGATTTAATTACCTAATTCACGAATAATGTGCATTTAAGTTCTAAGTTATTTCACTTAACGAGTACATCCAAATGATTCGCATAATCAGCAAAACAAATGGCAAAAGTGAGACTATTTTAATTTATTATGTTTCACAGAAGAAGAAATGAAGAGGTATGGTGACATCACATGCAAGATCGACCTATATCTTGGATATCAATCTTTGTTGAGAGGTTGTATGAAATGATTATTTGTGCTAGGAGGAAACTTTGGTTGGATAGCGTTGTAGAACGTGATTCCAAGATATTTGAGTAAGTGTCTAGGCAACCTTAACTGAAAAGATTAGGTAACTAAACAAGGTGATAAGGCTTGGGAGAAACAGCAAGAGATGGAAGAAATAATGAAAGAGTATATTCAGAATTACTCTCAAAGTTTATAAAGCTGCATTCAGTGCAGATCATATTATGGAAAGTGAAAAGCAGCTACAGCAGAGAAGCCATCCCCAACGAAATAATGAATATGCTAAAACTGTAGGAAAGTGTTACACCTTATATTGAGAATCAACAACCTGATCAGACAGTTGCTATAGAAACTAAAATTTCATTTCAAGATAATGTTTCGTCTAATTTTAGTTAAATTTTGGAACCTAGACGAAGCCATAGGCAAATGATGATAGAGAGTTTTCTTGTAAAAAATATATACACTCTAAATAATAAATTAAAAAATAATGCAGCATTTTTTTATTTATTTATTTATTGGATTAGAATGTATTTTCTTATTTAACATGGATACCTCTGGAAAAAATTTCTTTAAACGAATCTGTCTCATTTGAAGAAAGATTCGGAAACGAGTTATGTTCGTTAAGTCAGATGTCACTGTATTTTAATTTCTGGTGTATGGAAAGAATCTTCATAAATAATTGTTTTCTTTACATTTATGTTATGATATCAAAAACAAATAATATGTGGTACATAATAATTTTTATTAATGATAACGATTATTTCGGATATTCCTTTGATTGATGCATTAATAATTCAAATGTAGGTTTTTATCAAAATAATGAAAAGATCTCAGATTTATGAAGAATCTTTTATTGGCATGGTATAGGACCAATTTTGGCATGTAATATAGCTTAGATTTGCCTACAGATCTATTCATACAAATGTTGAATAGTCTTTAGAGAAATGTTGTCCATTCATCCTGGTGATATTGTGAAAGTCCAGGGAGACATGTCGATTTAGGATATCGATTTCGTATGAACGCTCTAAAATAGAGCATAACGGTTGAATTATATTGTGGTCGGGTAACTGCAAGTGAAGTGTTTAACTTCATAGAAGTGCTTATCAAACCGTGGATGGACAAGTCTCGCTACATGGATAGGTGATTATCATCATGGAAAATTCTATCTCTTGCAAGAAATAAAATTTGCATCATAGGATGGACCTGGTCAGCTAACAATTATCTATAATTCTCACCAGGGATTCTTTTTTTAGGGTTGCTATTTGTCCAACAGAAAACCATGAAATGGTTACCCATATTATGGCATATCCTCCTTTATGCTTGACATTTGGAAGGCGACAATCACTATCATTTACTTGTGCATGTGTCCTGTAAGCATAAACCCATCCTGTTTTAGGGGAAAATGTAAAACAAGATTCGTCAGAGCATATTATTTTCTTTCACTTATCAATCAGAGAGTAACATTACTGAAGACGACGTTTACTATTAACACATGGGACAAGTGACTTGGAAATAAATGTTAATGCCATAAATATTCTGTTTATGAAAGTACCTTCAGCTGCATTCAGTGACACTACTCAATTCACGTGGGTATTGTGCTGTCACTTTTCATGCAGTTGTTCGCTTTTTAAACATTAAATTCGCTTCAATACCCGTCGGTCTCTTTCACTGAGCTTCTCTTTCCGCCCACTATTTCGCATTTCTAAGCTTGTCTTTCCACGCTATGTGTATGCTATCACGACTTCAAACCCAGCACCTCCAGAAACACCTGAAAGGCAATATGTTTCGGACACACCTGTTCCAACTAAATAGACTCCTACAATTTGATCACCTTGAAAACCAGAGAGGCCTGACATTTTACTTTTTTGAAAAAATTCCAAGAATTATAGAACTTAAATAAAGTTAAAGCATATTACTAGAATATATGCATTACTATTCATAAAAAATTATGGTCATTATTATATTTTATTGCTTACGAAGAGCATTTGAAAATGTCGCTTTTATTCACAGGTGTCTGTTTCCATAATTTTGATAACCATCTGTATATTTTAGTTCATTTTTCACGTATGCTCTAGTATTGCTACTTAAAATGCATAGGTGCCAACTATATATAAAGGAAATGATTAGTTACATAAATTGTTTAGCCGTTATTAGTTTTAAATAAAGCATAACAAGAAATATTTGATTTTCAGTATTCGAAGTATTGATATTGATGAATCTTATCACACTTACAATATAATTTTTATGAAGTTTTAATTATCTAAAGAAGAGAGATCTTCCCAATTTTTATTTTAAAGTTCATATTAATAAAAAGTATTTTCAATGCTAGAATCTTCAGAGACAATGCAATGGCACGAAGTCTTAAAGCTATAATATGCAAATCTAAATTTTACTTTATGTATTTGAAATTAAATCATTTATTACAATCATAAAAGCTTATAAAGTATTTTGACTCCCTAATGTAAGCCCAAAATTTTACATGAACAAGAAAACAGAAATCGCAAAATTTATTGAATATGGCCATGATTAAAAATGTTAGATAATCTAATTTGTATAGTTAGAAGATAATTAGCATTCAGATGTAAATTTTAATGGTTTAATTTAATGTTTCAGTTACGTCAAATATTTCTGAAGAATTTAATTTCAATTAGAATTTTAACAAAAAGAATTTCAATATCGGCTGAATATGAAGATTAAGAACATATTGTGAAAAAGAGTGGAAACGTAGATAAATGATTTTTTTATAATCTATCTCAATCAATGTATTTGAATTAAAATATAAAGAAAAATTTCGTATCCAACGTACAACTAATCATCCTATAACTGGTATGATGGCAGTTTACAAACATTCGAGTGAAAATCCGCACAGAAAAATAACTCAGATAAAAATAGAAATAGCGTTTAGAATCGTCATATGATATAATTTCTAAAAGTGTAAATGAAATTTATAAAAAAATTCATGTAATTAGAAAAGAGAATTTTAAAAAGTATAAAATCCATAATTATAACTGAATTTGAAAATATCAAATGGAAGAAAATTAAAAGCAACTGAAAAGTTAGAGTAAAAAATGTAAATAATCTTGTAATGTGCAAAATAATAAATATAAAATAATAATAATAATAATAATGGAAATGTAAACAAATATAAATTGGATTATCTACTATGCTGTTGTAGTTGCATTGTGACTAATGGAACTTGCCATGGACAAGCTTCCGCTGATACAATAGTTGCAATACGCAACTTTGATGAATATCTAAATATGGTAAATTTAATTTCCGAATGAGTTTCCAATTTATTTTGTGCAGCATTTTTCTGTTCATTTTTTCTAGTTTAAAGAGCTATCTCTATTATTTTTGTTGTTGTTCCTTATGGTACTTGCCATGGGCAAACTCGCCGAGGCAGTCGGCGATTTAAGTCTAATCAACGTCTCTCGTTTTTTGGAGTAGGGCCTATAGTACGACTTTTGCTACTCATTCATCACATTCGCTTGCACAATCATTTTAAAGGGGGGGCACATTCACACAACTTAGAGATAAAATACAGAAAAACAACCATGTCCAAACCAGGGGAAAACGCGCTACCCATATGCCAGTTCTATAACTAGGCAGTTCTATAACTAGTTTAACAGATCAAAACATTGATGTATCAATTCAAAAATGTAAGTATATCAAATCGTATTTCATAAATTTCTCCTTTTAAGTCAGCTTTATTATTTTCACTGTTAAACAATAGCCAAAAATCAACTGAAATATACATAAAAAACCTTATAAATATATTCATATATGAATGTTGTTATAAGGCTTGTTGTTACTTATAGCATTCGCCATGGACAAGCCTCCCATTCATACAGCTGCAGATTTAAGTTGGAAGGAGTGTCTCTTGTTTTACAAGTAGCGCCAATTAGGACCAAGAGTAAGACTTAGCTGCACACTCATCACATTTGCTTGTCCAACCCCTTTTTACAGGGGGCACTGTCACACATCTCACAGAGAGCACACAGAAGAAAAACCATGCCCGAACCGGGAGACCCAGAACACGTGGAAGACGCGCTACCTCTGTGCCAGAGAACAGACATCATATAGCCAAATTAGCTAACTATTCATTGAATCAATATTAGAAAAAAACGCTAAGAATATCTATATGTTTCTAGTTAAAGCATCAAAAGAATCCTATAAAATTTAACATTTGAATATCTGTTTAAGATCACCATTTTTTTTATCACACTAACTTTATCTGGCTACTGCCTGATTCTCCAGGAGCATTTTAAATACTAAGTATCTTGTGCACTTCGGCTTCAACAAAGTATGTGTAAGCTGAGGATTAGTGATTAACTTTGTTATTATCCACCTGTTTGCATTGTACAAAAACAATCATACAACTGCACACAAAGCACCACCTTAGCTATACACTCACCACTTTTCCTTGCACAGCCCCTTTCTACAGGGGGGGGGGGGCACAGTCACGCCTCTCACTGATAGCACATAGGAGAATAAACATGCCCAAACCGGGACTCCCGGAACGTGAGGAAGACGCACAATCTTTGTGCCAGAAAGCTGGCATTTTCAAATATTGCCATTATTTTTAATACAAAATAACTCAAAAACGAAACAATAAATATTATCCAAATTGGTTTCGCGACGACAATACTATTTTTTTGTGGAATCATCAAAAATTCTATTCAAAATTTAGCAAGTATATATATATATATATATATATATATATATATATATATATATATATAAGAAGAAGAAGAAAAAACATATATGTTTTTCTTCAATCTTGAATTTTATTTGTGAGGTTTTTTTCTAATTTTCTTTTTTTTCTCTAATTGTCTTTTGTTTTTTTGTGCTAAAAATTGATGCATCTCTTCTACTTTAAAATTCGGAATTTTTCGGGTCACAAAAGAGTTAATTTTTTAGACAATAGTCTAACTCTTTACAGAAAAAAATTCCACTTTTTTATTGGAATCCTTGCTTGATGGTGACCCTTGAGAAAGTCATCGGGCCGGATTTCTCATTTTTTTCACTTACTAATATCTGTTTTTTGTTCTTCTTAGTTCCGCTATCTCTTTAAGAATAGCAGCATACGCGCTCTCTTAATGCATTTGTGTATCTTTCTAATTTATTATGAAAATGGCAATTTATTATTATTTTTACCTCTTTTAAAATTGTTTCAATATATATATATATATATATATGTATATATATATATATAATCGTTTGATAGTAAAAAGAAATAATTTTGGGGAAATAAAAAAAAATTGCAAAGATATTCAGCTCAGTTTTCTCAGAGTGACGCTTGTTCACCCAAGTAAAATCCCCAATATAAACAGACGCATTGAGCGAGTATTTGAACCCTGGCCTCCGGAGTACAAATATCTACATCTATTCAGAAATGGAGTCGGACAATTTAAAATACAAGGCTGTTACGCCAGTGAAGGAGCGATCTGTCTTACATAACATAAAACGTGCTCATGGTCCCTCTCCTGCTGTTTTACATCCCCCTCGCTCCAATCCAAGATATATGCTCCATTCCTCGTCGTATTTCTGCCGAGGAGATCTGATGTGGAGGAAGTGAAATGGATACTAAAGTCATTTTTCTGAACGTCTGATCCCCGGTAGTTTTTTACGTTTGTTTATTCCTGGATGGCCGACGTCCATTCGGAATTCCGTTTTCCACTTGAGACGATAAAGACAGATAGGGAAAGCTTGTTTCTTTAAAGTTTCTGAGAAGATATCCATTTTTCTTAAATTCAGTAAAAATGTCGAAAGGAATGACAGAAATGATGCCAATTTTGATAAATCAAATGCAGAGTGCTTTTCGTTATAGAGGAAGTATTCTTTACATAGCGGGATATTCTTTTGTATTTTTACTGGTATGGGCGTATATCGTTCTTTTTAAAAACAAAAGTTTAATTATTGTAGATGTATTGTGACATTTACACCATTAATTTTAAAGTTTTATGTTCGTCATCCATCAATTTAACAAATATTATTGTTGTATTAATCTAGCATCGTGTCAATGTTTAATATTTTATATTCGTCCTCCTTCAGTGTAATAGTAATTATAGTCGAATTTATGTTACATAACGTCAATAATTTTAATATTTTACATTCTTCATTCATCCATATAACAATAATTATCTCTGAATTAATGTGTCATTACTTTAATACATTTAATATTTTATATTCTTCATTCATCAGTATAACAGTGATTGTGGTCGAATTATTAAGATATTACATCAATAATTTTAATAATTTATATTCAACATCCATTAGTGAAACACTAATTATTGTCGAAGTACTGGGACATTTCATGAGTAATTTCTATATATATTTTTTATTCTTCAATCATCAATGTAACAGTAATTATTGCCGAAATAATTTATCAGTACGTCAATAATTTTTATATTTTATATTCGTCAAACATCAGTGTAACAGAAAACTTTACATTGTTGGAAAAGAAATAAAAGAATGTTTGATAAATACTGGTTTTTGTCTGATTTATTATAACACATATCCCGATATATATATATATATATATATATATATATATATATATATATATATAAAATGGAGAGCACATAAATCTAAGTCATTTAATAATCTCTTCTTTCAAAGCTTCATAACTCGGCAATAATTTGTCTCAAATAAATGAAATTCAGTTATCAAAATTAGAATCTTTTTTTAAACTTATTTTAAAAGTGGAGCGTCAAGAATGTTTTATTTCACATTATTTGTATAATCGAAAAATTGTATAAAATTTAGGCTTAGTAATTTTTTTAAATATGTTCATTGACTGAAACAAAATCAAATTTTATTATTTAAGTCATTAACACCTTTGGAAACAGAAATCAAAACTTGAATTTTTTTTAAAAAATCTGAGGGCCATAGATAGATAGAATGAAGAAAATTTGATAAAAGTCGAAGCCTTTTCTGGTGTATGTGTCAGCTTTTCTAATATTTTTTTAATATATATTTAGAGCTAAAAATAAGTTTTCAAGGGACATTAAGTAAATAACAGAAATAATGTTTTCAACAAAGAATAAGAAATTTAGAGAAAAAAAAACATTTTAAAGAGGAATAAATAACTTGTGAAATAATTATAAAAGAATATTACAGAAATATTTTAGTAAAGGATAGGTGGCATTCAGAAATAACAATTCATTCAAAAATAACCTGAATATTGAAAATGCATTTGAACGTTTAGCAAACGATAAATTACTTTTGGCATACATCGGAACTAGAGAAAAACATGAAACTTTTACTATCTAATATAAAAATTATGAATTTGTTTTTAATGTAATTATAACGCATAAATAGTAATTTGATCTAGTCCTTTCAATGTAGACAATTGCTCTAAAAATTTATACGGCAGTCTTTTATATCACTTATCTTTCCACTTGAAATGCAATTAATTGAATTAATTTGATTATTGAAAATCAACAATCCATTTTCTCTCATTTTTTTAATTAAAGAAATTACATAACTACTTCTTACAATTTTATTTTTAAAAGATATTTTTACGATTGTTTATGATTGTTACGATTGTTTTACGATTGTTTCATTTTTCTTTTTGTACCAATTTTTAAAAAAAACTATTTTTAATGTACTTAAAATACATTGATGAATGCAGATACATTTTGAACATTAAAACCTGGTTTTTAAAGGAAGGATAATTTGAATAGAATCTAGAAAAATTATTTTTTGGAAGCAATAATATAATTGAAAATTATTCTTATGAAAAATATTCCTTAAGTTATTTTTCTAAACCAGCTTAATTTTAATAAGTGTATTTTCATCAATTTCTTCAAAAATGCTGTCAGCTTTATTGTTTCCTATGTTTCATTATCTTTAGAGACAATTTGATTTTTTTTTTTTTTGAATCACTCGGTTGAAAATAAGAACATTACCAAAAGTTCTTTCATAATTGCTATTCACATCGAAAGCTCCAATTCGAAATAAAACAAAACACTTATCATTATTCTTATAAAAATAATGTTTTCAATTCCCTAATTCACACATGTTTTCAGTCTCTTAATACAACTTTATCACTTTGATATTAATTGTTATTTTTATAGGGAAAGAAATTTTTCAGCAAATGTTATGCTCTCTTATTTGATGCTTGATATTACACTTATAGATTAGAGAGGTATTAAATCTTTAATTGCTTTATCCTTTTTTTTATATTTTTTTAAAAAAAAATATTGTATTTTGAATTCATTTCTGAAAAGAAATGCGTTTAAACTAAATGTATTACAAAATAAGTAATTATGAGAAAAAAATCATTAAAAAAATTAATATCTTTATTCATTAAAAAATTAAATTCTAGCGTTATTTTCTTTTAGTATAATATGTAAGAATACAGTTAATTATAAATTCAATATCTTCCTAAACACTTTAAAGGGGAAAAAAGATTTTTAAAAAGATATAATTTTTATAATTATTTGTTTTTAATACAGTTTTGCATTTTTTCTTGCAGAAATGAATATATAATAAAATATTTCTGAAAAAATTCAAAGGTTTATAGCAGTTAACGATTATTTTATTATCACTATTTAATAGCGTGTTGCCATTGCATTACGAAAAGTCTGATTAAAAAATAAAGTAATGACTACAGCAAATAAAACCTAGAAAAATGTCATTTTAATAACGTGATTATATAAAATAAAATAAATAGAAAATGTGATATTTTTTAAAAAATAAATGCGATACAAAGTTTTTTGAATCGTTTGCATTACTAAAGTGACTCATTCAATGAAACAATGAAAATGAATAAAAATATAATTTAACTTCCACGAGTACGTGATGTTTTGCATTTCAAGACATATTTTTATGACTTGATGCATTTAAATATGCATAGCAGATTTCATTTTAATTTGTTTATTTCATTATATTTTCTGATGAATTAAATTTTTCAAAATATCATTTTTTAGAATAAAGAAATTTTTTCTACAAAACGTTCCTAAAGATAAGAAGAATATGTAGAAAACATAAGACTAATTTAGAACTACCATAACGTTTAATTTTTAAATTTCTCAATTTCGTAACAAACATTCCCCATACTGTTTTAACAGAACCTGAAAATTAAATATGTAAAATCGATCTTATAAAAATAATCAGAAGATATTTGATATGATTCACTTAGAAAAAAATAACACATATTTTACAAATGTTTATAATTTTTAATGAGACAGAACTCTTTTTTGTATGTTGAAACATCCGACAAAGAAATATAAAAAATAATGAATGTTTTTATATTTTGCATTGGAATTATTCATCACGATACCAAAACCATGTCTGTATACGTAGTAAGATTACATACCATAACAAAACAAAGGTGAAAAAAACAAAAAGAAACCATGATAATGTAATACTTTCGATTTCTATCAGCCTGGAGTAACATGAGAAACTAAGCAAAGACAAAAATGTTCCGAGCTATTTGTTCCATGAGACCTCGCGACGCTTTCTTTGGGGCTGTCATGGTAATTACTTCAGCCCAAAGTAATTGTTTGAATCCACTGAATGTCGCTGTTGTTTGTCGGCCATCTTGTCTTTGTTTTAGCTCAAACTAACGAGATAGGGAGAACAGGAACCGATCATGTAAAAGAGTTTCGGTCTGAAATTTGTTTGCCGATGGATTGTCTATAAATGGTGGTTAAAATCATTCTCGTCTTCCAGCTTTCTGATCATTTATGTGATTGGAGAAATGTCACATTTGATCTCATTTGAAAATTGGAAAGTGTTTTGATTATTTAACTCGTTGGTTAGTAAATGTTAAACAATTTTAAATATATTGCTATATAAGTAATATTATACCAATAGTGTTGATAACTGCAAATTTAGATACAGGTCTAGAATTTTTTCTCATAGACTCTGATGATGGGCAGTAAGTCAGTTACGTCACACACAGTCTCGACAACCTATTTATAGATTGATTATGATGATCTCGTGTCCACTTTATAACGGAAAGAAGGGGTGAAGTAGCTTCTGAGGTTATATGCTCCTGAGCACCTGAGGACAGGAATTTAACTTTTAGCTCATATGAAGATGACACATACTTATCACATACCCTTTTTACAAGGGGGAAATACTCATTCACACAACTCACAGATAGTACGCAGAAGAATAAACATGCCCTAACCGGGAAGCAAAATATAACCAGAACGCCGGCTATTTATAGATTCATATTGATATTATTAATGATAGGCATTCAGTATGTCAGCATAGTTTGTCATTAGCTAAATTTATCATTTATATATTTTCCTTCTGTTGACAAAAAAAAAACAGATTTCAATATTTATAACTACAGTTGTAAAAGTTGAAGACAGAAATAACTTAAGAACCTTAAGAGGTAATAACTTAAATGCTGGTGTTGTTACTTATGATACTTTAGAATTTCTCTGGCACATCTGTCAGTGATATTAGCCGAATGAGCGTCTCTTATTTTTCAGCGCCAACTAAGGCCAAGAATACGACTTAGCTACTTCATACGTCACATTCGCTTGCACAACCTTTTACAGGAGGGGGACAATTACACACCTCTCAGACAGAATACAGAAGAGGAACAACCATACCCGAACCTTGGACGCCCAGAACACGGAGAAGACCTGCTACTCCTCTGCAAGTACATCGGCTATCTAAATTAATTTTAGTATTCAAAATCTTGTTATTCTGACAAAGTTATTCAGCATTTAAGTGTTCATTTTATCCTATTGCTATAAATAAACGTTTTTTATCGTTCAATAATTTCAAAATTTTCAATTTCAGAAACATAAATAGTTTTTATAAAACTGACATTAATCTCATTCAGAAGCACCTCATATGAATATACTTAATTCTAGATTGAAAAATAGTTTGAATTTTCAAGCGTACTAAATTTTATTTAACTATTACTCTTAATAAAGTGATTGAAAAGTTTATTTACTATATTATTACTGAATGACATAGTATGTTGTTTATTATACGCTTTTGAAAACGTTTAAAACTGAAAATATTACGTATTCGTCGAAAGATTTGAAGAAACTTATATTTGTAAATTATCAAGCATTTATGGAACTTCCTTATTATATTTCGTTTCTCAAAATGGGTAGATTTATTAAAAATTGATAGCTACTATTAACTTTAGAATGTTAAAGATTTCACTAAAGATGGATATATATTACTCTAGAGTAGCATTAATTATGAAACGTTCGCTTATATATTTCTAAGTACGCTTTTAACTAAGCAATATTGAGCAATAATAATTGAAGTTCATGTTAGGAGTATAGCATAAAATCCTGAATTGGACCCATATATTTTGTCACTCTTGAATAACTCTTGTAAAATAATATCTTCCGCGCTCACAGAGTTAATATGCATATCAAGGCCATCGAGATATTACGTACTGCTGAAGCTTCATTAAATCAGTGAACGACACATTTCACGTTGCTTATTAGAGTGATATTAAAATCAGCGATAGTAAGCTGGTGTTTTGATGAATCAACTTGGTCAGTGAGTATTATTATTATTTATCATGATGGATAAACATGAAAGGGCAACTATATTAACACTACTGCTGCAATCATTTCGAATATGCGCACCCTGGATCGGGTCCAGATGGATTCAGAATTTCTTATATCAATTATTAAAAATAATTCCCTTCAAAATTTTTGGACAAAATCAATGGATCAATTTCTTTTTGTCTTGAAGAAAGCAATCGACATAAAATGCGTTTTTCATGCTTATTTATTCACATTATTAGAAATCCAAGTTAAAAAATGATGTTAAATAAATCTTGACATATTTGCCGAATATCTTTAATATCAAAACATAATGGTAATTGAAGTACATTAAAAATAAAATTCTTTTTAATGCTTGGACTAGCTGAGCTCTTTGTATCATCAGAAGAATTTTTAACTGCTTTCTGCTATCCGTGCACATTTTTCTCTAGTTTTCTGCAACATCTTGACATTGGTAACAGCTTTTGTTAGTATGCAGGGTGTCATAATTACAGGACCCTACTTTAAAGCTGTCTACAGATGAAACTATTGTTCAGAATTATAAAATTTTGTATAGGACATAATGAAGAAATGATAATTTATTTAAGAAAATAATAAAAATTCAAAATGTCGACACCAGGGGAAGTTTTTAAAAGGAATTACACATTTATAATATTTTTGACAAATTTAATTACAACAAAACATGTTCAACATAATGACCTTTATTTTCTGCTACCATCTTAAATCGTAAGATAGCATGTTTCCCAATTTACACAATTACAATTAGCTGCTGTATAAAGGACTTTATGCATAATCATTTTACAGAAGAATGTGTCATTAACAATCACTTTTTTGATCTGTGGTCTCCACGGTCTCCAAACCTTAATCCAAGTGACTTTTGGCTTTGGGTACGTTTAAAATATCTGGTAAATAGTGATAACCCAAAACCTGTACCTGATTTTAAAAGCAGCATCACAATGGGTGATCTTACTTTCCGTAAATGACCATAATATAATGCCTTTAAGTGACCGTAGTATGTTCTTTCCCAGAACACACTACGGTCATTTAAATAACTATCCCTCGTGACGAAATTTTGAACTATTTTTGTATTTTCTCAAACAAGTTCCCATTCATTATGTCCTATACAAAATATCATAGCTTTTTGAACCATAGTTTCGCCTGTAGACAACTATTAAGTAGGGTCATTTAATTATGGACACCCTATATGTTTTTTTATTAATGCCATTACTAAAACTAATAAAAGCTAACCGTCTTCTATATGAATTTTGATTCAAGGTAGGAATTGCTATCAGGAACAGTATGTATGCTTCACTTCTAAAATATCAAAAAAATACTTGAAAATATAATGGTTGTGTGAGTAAATCGTCGTGAGTTTTTCTTTTAGAAGTATAGCACAAAACCATTTTATCTAAAATGTCTACAATGTCTTTTATAAAATTCTAATCAAAATTGCTTGTTGATCGTTGGATTCTGAATTGCCTTAACATTGTCAAAGTAAAATGTTCTTTGGATAATATTTGGATATATATGTTGTTGTTATTTATGGCACTTTTTCAAGCCCTCTGATAGATCTTTTGTCAGCGATTTAAACCGATTGAGAGTCTTTCGTTTTTCAGTAACGACAACTAGGGCCAAGAGTACAACTTAGCTACACACACACACGTCACAACTCTTTTCAGGGGGTGGACTTCATTTATTCCTCTACAGATTGTAATTTAGATCTGAAACCGAGAACGATCACCTCTGAGTCAGCACTCCTACTGGTATTGCTCTCGACATGGAGGACTTTGTGACCACTACAGATTTAACGAGCTCCAGCCATCACACATTAGGAGAATCTTCGGCCGTCGAAGTTCGAACTAACAATTTATGGAATACGAGTTCAACGCTCTACAAACCAGATTATCCCGTAAAAGGGATATATATGACACAAGCATAGAATTGTCCTTGATCGGAATTCAATATGAATTTTCTTTTCGTTTTAGGTTTGGTTTAATTCAGGAGAAATGGGTGCTATATATAATTATTATATATTAGAAAATCATAAATTTCTGAAATAAAACTTTATAATTAAGATTTTAAATATGCATCCAAAAATTCAAAAAGGGGTGTATTTGAAAGCCCCAAAGATAATTTTAATTTAGAAACTGGCATTGGAAAGCTATTCCCTTCGTTAGATTATAATATTATTGAGAATCAACACATCATATACGTGATATAAGGATGCTTTTAAGCATTTCTCTTACCATAATTTGCCAATCAGGCAACAATGAACAATTATGATTGAAGATAATACTCGCAATGGAGTATAAAGCAGTGAAATAGACATATATTATCTGTCACAAGGAGTTCCCAGATAGTTCTTGAAAGGTAATTTCTCTCAGGATACAGTAGGTTTAGTTAATATGCATTTAAGGACCATTAAGATATCTCAAAGCCGGGAAACTTCATTTGATTAATGAATCACGTATCCAGGAAGTCTCTGAGAATGGTAAGTCAGTGAAAGCAAGTGGCGATTTAGTGAAACATCTGGATAAATTTCAAGGATATTGTTATTTAATTAAAATGAATTAATATACGGGGATTTTTCTTTAAAAAATATTTTTTGCTTACAGAAACTATTCTAGTAAATTTAGGGACGAAATCATTTATTGAGATTTATTATACATGAATGAGTCAGGAAGACTTTGAGTTAATATAATAGGAAAGACCGGGGCAAGATGACGATATTAACAATTGATCATGTCGGCTTCTTAACACAGAGGTAGATCTTCTTCCTCTTGACCTGGGCGAGTTCCGGTTAGGGCATTATTGTTTCTCTGTATACTATCTGTGAGGATGTGGATATTCTCCCCTATAAAAAAGAGGGTGCAAGTGGATGTGCTGAGCGAGTAACAAAAGTCGTAATCTTGGCCCTAGTTGACGCTACTTTAAAAACAAGAGACGCTCATTTGGCTTAAAATCACTGACGGCCTGTCAGTGCGCTTTTCTGTGGTGAGTGCAATTATAAAAATCGACAACACAATTGACCATTTTTAATGATTTCTCTTTTCTGATAAATAGTTCTCCTTAACAATTATTTTAGAATGGAATTAAATTTCAATGCATTTAATTTGGTAAAGTCATATACTAATCGGTATTATTAAGGAATTTTAAAAATGGCGATAAAAATTTTCGCTTGGTTCCGGTACTGAGACAAAATCATTTGAGATCTAGGCTTTGAATCTCCAACATTCTTAGAGGTTATAAACAATACGCTATTTAATTAAATAGAAATATTTTTTCTAGAACAACATGTAGTAAATAGCTTATTGTATTTAAAGCTTTAGCACATAATATATTAATAAAATCCAAAATCATTTTTTTAATTATTATTTGAAATCGAACATATATTTCCTTTTTAAGATTGTACATTTTCTGTGCTACCCAAAGTAGGTTTTAAAGTAGAAAGTGCAAGTTTCCTAAAAGAGGGTTAAAATAGTTTTCACAATATGCAGCGACTACATTGTGAAGAAAGTTTTAAGATAGTTGTAGGTCATATCATTAATGTCACGAAAAAATTTTTTAGTTTTTAAATAAAACTCTCACTTAGCATTCCTAGCTACTTCCCTTTATGACTTTAAATGTTCTTGTTAGACTTTATGTGCTTCTTTTGGAACTATTATATCTTTCAAAGTCAAAATGGAGAAATATTCGTAGATCTATGAGACTAAGTAGAATGGCTTGTAACAAATTTTGGATACATTGATAAAACCCATAAAAGAAATATTAAATGCATTTGAATGCTAAATAGAAAATTAAAAGAAGCACTTGAAGCAAGATTAATGTATCTTCAACATACCGTAATCATCTTTATTCGTTTCTAATATTGTATTTTTTAATAGTATATTAAATCAAATATGTAAATAATTATAGGTTATGGTAGACATGTGTAATAAAAACATATACATGCCATCCTATTTAGCGACGTCTTATGCATTTTGAAATTTAGAACATGCGAGTTTTTAAGTGCAGCGTCAAACACTTGGAACATTTATTAGAGGGTGAAGTTTTAAATGTATGAAAAATTATATTAGGCTGGCTTTCTGGCACAAAGGTAGAGCGTCTTCCTCATGTTCTGGGAGTCCCAGGTTCCAGTCTCGGTTCGAGCATAGTTGTTCTTCTTTGTGCTAGCTGTGAGATGTGTCAAAGTGTCCCCCTGTAAAAAGGGGGTGTGCAAGCAAATGTTCATACTCTTGGCCCTAGTTGGCAATACTTCAAAAACAAGAGACGCTTCTATCTGTTGCCGTATCAGCGGGGGGCTTGTCCATAGGCAAGTGCCGTAAGTAACAACAGCAACAGAATTATTATAAGTCATTATTTATAGACTTTTTATAAATAATATTAGCTAAAATATAAATAGTTATATATAGTTAGTATAAATAATATTAGTTAAAGTTTAATTTAGGAGCATATATGTAATGTTATTTTAAATTATAATTTGGAATTAATTGTAATTAATTTCCGTAGTTTTGTCTTTACTTATCCCATAGTCCTTTCATTCTGAAATGTTATTCCTTGATCCATTTCCACCTTTTTTCAATTTAATAAATCAAAAGAAGTATTATAAAGATAATGCGTCATTGATTACTCCACGTGCCGAGTGGATGGATAATAAATCAGTGATGTTAATATATTCTTTTAAAGAATACGTTCAATGCAAGCGAGAGTTTCTTTCACAATTCTGTTTTTGTCAGATTTAAGAGAATATCATAGTATACAAGACCAAATTAATTTATTTTACCATTTTTTATGCCTTTTAAACTTTCTTCTGCTGTTGTATATGCTGCTTGCCTCTAGATCTGGAATAAAAACGAGATTGAAAATTCAAACAGTGTTTTCTCCATGAATTTGGGACACGACTCTGCAATCTGCTTTACATTGAATATTTTTTTCTGTTTTTTAGTTAATCTTGGAATACACACCAAGACAAATAAAAAAGCCACCAAGACAATAAAAAAAGTTTTTGTCTCTATTTCTTCCATGAGATAACTCGAATATCTTCCTTGGAGTAGTTGTAATTATTTGTTCCAGTGCAATTGAAGCTTTCTTGTTTTTAGTTTCTATCCTCCGTCTATAGCTCAGTTAACAAGATAGAGCTGAAATAGGAGCCGATCATGTAAAAAAAGACTTGGTTGGTGTCTGTTTCCTTTATTGTTTGTTGTCTGTAAGTAATAATGGAACTATCACTTATTCTCATCTTGATTATCTAGTTTGAGTTGTCTCGATAAAAATCCAATTCTATATTATTCTTTTGAATAAGTTAATTATTCAAAGGCATTTTATTTCAAATAAAGAAAATTAATTGCAATATATTTAAAAGAAAATAAGTTGTGGGATATTTAAATGATGAATATAATAATAAGTGTTCTTTTGTATTTTTATGCAATGGTTTTTTACTACTTTTAAATTTTATTAATAAGAATCCTTAGAAATGCTTAATTTTTTGATTAAAATGTTTTATTTTATAAAAATCCATTGCTCATTTAAAACCTCGTTTTTTAATTTAAAACATGAGTGTTGTTTATTTTGAAAAATATGATTCAATATTGACAGCAATAGTATAAGTGTAATTAGCTTAAAAGTTATCATTTCATTGATTTCTGAATTGCACTTATATAATCATCATATATTCAAACTGAAACTGTTCCAGTTGCTACTTTGAAATATAAATCAAGCCATTATTGAGCTGAAAACGTGGAGAGAGATGATGCTTCATAAAGTAAAATCACACAGGCTTATATTATGCATATACAGCCTAAGCTTGAGCTTTAAAATTAACATCATAATTTAATAGTTATTACTTTTGAAGAATAATATTTTTATTTGGTATTTCATAATTTTAAAAAGCCTGAAAATATTTTTTATGGCTGAGTTAAAATCCGTAAAGCCTCAAGTACTGTTTTATTTAAATGTATATTTAATGTATTAAACTTGATTTTTCACCTATATTTTATGGTTTCAGTTTAAAATTAGCCATAAAATACAAAAATATAAAATTAGTCTTGCGAAAAGACTATGAAATTCTAGAATTAACAGATTTTTTTCTTTAATTTAGCATTTTTGAATATAAAATAGATAGTATTTATTTCATAAATAACAAGTATATTCTTTATCGATTATCATAGTAAAACGATGATTATTTTTTATAACCAAATATTGTATACAAATATTTTTCAGTTCTTACTATTAGCTCACTCTCCTTTTTTATATATATATATCTTGTTCAAATTTTCAATCGTAAATAAAATACTTTTTATTCGTCGAATCAAGTTCATATTATTTTTTTAACTTGTAGTGGATGACATTTATCAATAGAGTTTTTCAAATATTAATTCATTATTTTTATTTATTAATTAAAAACTAATTTTTTTCACCTTTATAGCAGTTTTTATAGTCTTGCAATTGTTAGGTCTGAATAGCAGGTTTATTAGACCCTTATGTTCGCGTCCTTTGAGCTGTGAGTTCGAATCTGGTTGCAAAGTTCTCCGTATCAACATTTATACCACTGGGTATACTGAGGCAAAGGTGATCGTTATTCGGTGCTCAGGGGTCCAGAAGCTACTGCACCCCTCCATCCGTTGAAAAGTGGGCCAGGAGAGCAACAATTGTAATTATTTAATAACAAGTAAATAAAATAAAATATTTCCTGATTTCCTAAATTTTTAATAATATCCAAAGTAGGAATTGACTTTAAAAAAAATTGTTTTTTATATTACTTGTTACATTTACGATCATCATAAATTCAAACTACAAGTATCATGAAAATTATTTTTTATATTATAATAGCACACATATTATAAAAAACACTTTCAATGCTTTTCAATTTTCATAACCCCACAGAAAAAGAAACCATAACTCGCTTCTTAACCTGCGTACAGTCAAAACCTTCTTATCTCGTCAGAGGACACGAAATAGTACCTTCTTCAAAATACTCTTTTATGATGTCGTTTGCTTACCACAGATTCAACTTTTTTGTTATTATTTTGGCACTTTCTCCTCTATCCTGTTTTACACAAGTGAAGTTAATAAGTTTTTTTTTTCTTTTGTTTGCCTTGCCTTTTTTTCCACTCCTTCTTTTTTTTTTCTGAAAAGGATTTTCTGCACAAGTTCTCCACGTAAATTGGATTTTGGAAGACTTCAGCACTTGTTTATAGATAAAAGGTTTCGGATACTACAGACTTCACCTGCGTTTGGGCAATAAAGCTTTTTATTCAAAATTTCATTTCGCCGTGTGAAATAATTTGTGCGAAAAGGGTGAGGTTCAAACAATTCACACATTTTTTGTCAGTTTTAATGCATTTATGCCGATTCTTTTTTGGCGTTTTTGCTATTGATTTGAGTCCTTTGTTTTCCAAAAGAAATATTATTCTTTCATAAATCATTCTACCATTTTAAAGGAGAAAATGTTCACATTAAAAAAAACCAAGGTTTCCATTTATTGAAAAAATATTAGCTTCGGGGGTAAGATTTTGATTAAATAAACATCCAAATACTATTTGCGAAATAAATAAAAAGGCTCTTAAGATAAGACACCATGCTCTAACGTTTTCTCTAACAATATTTACCATGTTACTATCAGATTTTGTCGATGTATTGCTTTTACTTTGCATATTTACATACTCTATGAATTTAGCTTTAGTTAAATCGCAAAATTGTCTTTGTAAGTTATCATTTATACAATTTTTGTCTTTTACTTAAGATCACGCAATCATGAACAAGTTGGAGTAAGAGTTTTATTAAATAAAAAAATTTAATGTTAGTTGCGAAATAAATAAAAAGGCACTTAAGATAAAACACCATGTTGTAACATTTTTATTAACAATATGTATTACGTTACTATCAGATTTTGTCGATCTATTGCTTTTACGTCTCATATCTTCAAATAATATTCTATATGAGTTTTGCTTTAGTTAGATCTCAAAATTGTCTTTGTAACTTATAATACATGCATTTTTATTCTTTTTTTACAAAAGAAAACACAATCATTAACAGCTTGGAGCAAGATTTTGATTAAATAAACATCCATATGCTATTTGCGAAATAAATAAAAAGGCTCTTAAGATAAAATAACGTGTTCTGACATTTTCTCTAACAATATTTACCACGTTATTATTGGATTTTGTCGATGTATTGCTTTTACTTTTCATATTTACATAAGTATTCTCAATGAATTTAGTTTTAGTTAAATCTCAAAATTGTATTTGTAAGCTACAAGTCATACATTTTTATACTTATTTTTTTACAAAAAAAGTACACTAGCATCAGTAGGTGGGGGCAAGATTTTGATTAAATATATATCCATATGCTATTTGAGAAATAAATAAAAAGGCTCTTAAGAAAAAACACAATGCTGTAACATTTTCTCTAAGGAAACTTATCATGTCTAAATATATATTACAGTATTATCAGCTTTTGTAGATTTTTTTTTGCTTTTATATCTAATGAAAATATTAGAATTAAATTAATATAATAATGAATTTATTATACTAAAACAAAACCTTTTTAGAAAGTTATATGAAAATATATAACTTTCTAAACAAGTTTTGTATTAGTAAAATCATAAATTTATCTTTGAAAGTAACAGTTCGTCACCTTTTTTATCAATATTTTCATTAAAAAATGCATGCGAACTAGAGCATGGTTAAGATGAATCATTGTAATCTAAGGAAGTTAAGCTGAAAAGTCCTAATTAATAGTACTAGTTAATAAACTTTACAAATGCAATTTCAAAATCAAACCAACTTATTAGTTAAATTCTATTAACATTACAGAAACGGTACATGATGAAATAATTTTTGGTGTTTGTCTAAATATATTCCTTCCTCATTTCTCCAAAAAAATAATGCCAGCAGGGATTTCTGCAGTTTGTTAAAATCTCCGAAAAGCTTACGACATTCTATTGATATGATATTTATTGAATATTCATAAAAAACATGATTATCAAAAGAAAAGAAACGAAACTATTTTGAAATACTCAATAATTCACCCTTAAATAGAGCAACATGGCTAGATTCTCGTAGTTTAATCATTCTTCTTTCATATTTGATGTTATATTTTTTCTGATTCCTTCTTGCAAAAATACCAACTATCTTTCAAATAGATTTTAGTTAATTCAATGCCAAAATAAGTACCTAAAAGAGAGAAATTATTTAAACTTTGTATAAATGTCTTGTAATATATCTTTTAAAGTCTGGTATAATTTATAACATTTTTGTTTAAACAATTCATAATAAACATTCACATTTTTGTTAAAACAATTCATATAAAAATCATTCTTTAAAAGTTGTTTATATTGTTGTACAGTGTTTAACCGCTTTGTTAAAACAACTCATAATAAACATTGTTTAACTTTTTAAATAAACAATTCATAAGAAGTATTCGCATTTTTGTTTAAATAATTCATATAAAAAACATTGTTTAACATTTTTGGTAAAACAATTCAAAACAAATATTCACATTTTTATTAAAACAATTCATATAAAAAACATTGTTTAGTATTTTTGTTAAAACAATTCATATAAAAAACATTGTTTAGTACTTTTGTTAAAACAATTCATATAAAAAACATTGTTTAATATTTTTGTTAAAACAATTCATATAAAAAACATTGTTTAATATTTTTGTTAAAACAATTCATATAAAAACATTGTTTAATACTTTTGTTAAAACAATTCATATAAAAACATTATTTAACATTTGTTAACATTGGTTAACATTTTTGTTAAAACAATTCATGATAAACATTGTTTAACATTTTTGTTAAAACAATTCGAATAAAAAACATTGTTTAACATTTTTTTAAACAATTCGTATAAAAATATTGTTTAACATTTGTTAGCATTATTTAACATTTTTGTTAAAACAATTCATAATAAACATTGTTTAGCATTTTTGTTAAAACAATTCATAATAAACATTGTTTAACATTTTTGTTATAACATTTCATAATAAACATTGTTTAACATTTTTGTTAAAACGATTTGTATAAAAACATTTTTTAACATTTAACATTGTTTAACATTTTTGTCAAAACAATTCGTATGAAAAACATTGTTTAACATTTTTGTTAAAACAATTCGTATAAAAAACATTGTTTAGCATTTTTATTAAAACAATTCATTATAAACATTGTTTGACATTTTTGTTAAAACAATTCATAATAAACATTGTTTAACATTTTTGGTAAAACAATTCATTATAAACAAGTTAAAACAATTCATATAAAAAATCATAATTAGATTAAAAGGAAGCTGTTTCAACTTAGAAAAGACAAAAAAATTCTTTTTTAATACATTATTCAAATCGCATAATTAGCAATATTAGTTACATATAATCAATCATTAAATTATATATCACTTTAGCCCTACTTTGTGAGTAATTGTCATTATTTACATTTTCCAACACAGTTATTACCATAATTTATGATTATTCCGCTACTTTGAGCAAACTTTAATTTCAATTAAACGTAAAACTCCTCCAAACCCCAAGTATAACTTTAAAAATTCCTCTATTCGGAAGTTAAATAAGCGGTGCCATCTTTAGCGTGCTCTGACCAATAATTGGATTTCGCCTTATCATGTTTGCCCAGAGCAGGAGCGTCACAATGCCAACGTTCAAATAGAGACACCGAAGAGAATTTAACGACTTCAGCATTTTTAAATGCCTTCTTTCAAAAGGATTCTGACTGCTTCTTAATGCAAGGGTAATTTCTTTTTAAATGGCTTTATTGGAATCCCCTGCTTTAAATATGGAACAGTTGTTGAAGGAAAGTTTTAAAAAAGTCTCAGAAGACGATAGAAGAGAGGTTTCATACGGTGACGTGCAAACAAAGTCGTTGATTGCCTGAAAGGAAAAAGAAAGAATGTAATTTCCTTTCATCTTAGTTTTAATCATGGATGAGTCACGAATAAGGAAACATCGATAGACAAGTTTTGGAATATTTTGGTTAAACACCAAGAGGTCAGTGATAAAAAAACCCAAACAATATTTTGGTTAAACCGTAACAAAACTGGTACCTACTTAATCAGTCCCTTTAAAAATCTTGATATAATTTGTAACATTTTTATTTAAAATATATTGAAAAAAACTTAATGATTTTTTTTCAAATGGCGGATTGTACAGTTATTTATTTTATAACTACAATAAAAAATTTTACCAAAATAAAAAAAATGTAATATGTAAACAAAAATTAATGCTATTTTATTATCAATATCAGTAAATAAAATATTCCAAACACATTATTATTCTAAATTATAAGTTTTTTACTTAATATTTTAAATACTGCTTTCTTTTTAAATGATTTTTTTTTTATCTTGCACGAAAACAAATATTACTGCTGTTTTTTTTTTAATTTAATAGCTCTGAAATAATTGCTTAAATATCTTAAACACATCTCACATGTCCTTAATGGAGTAATTCACTAACGACAAAAACCATCTCATATTTCTATCAATTTAAATATATGTTATATCAACATGTTTATGTGAAAATATTGAACTTTATTCTACATTAATCTCCCCCAAAAATACAAATTTTCATGAAAAATTAGTAACTGTTTTTGTATATTATCTATTTATAAATGTATATAAAATATTCACATGAAATGTTTTTAATTGAAAATGGACTCATATAACATTTAAAGGCCCTTTTAAAATGGTTTTTTTTACAATTTATTGTATTATTCTTATAAGTGTTATATTTATTTAAAAGTATTATTAATAAATTGTTTCATTGATAAAATTTAGAAACTGTAAATAAAAAAATATACTATAGGTGGAATTTGAAGATAAAATATCATTTTATCTTTATTTTCCCTCGATGCTATTGTTTTTATTGATTTATTAATCATTTTAAGCAAATTAGGCTTTGCGGTTGCAATCCTTGTTTTTTTTAATGTTTCGAGAATTTTTCATCATTAAGACAGTTTATAAAATATCCATATTCAGAATATTAGATGTAAAAAAAGCATCTACTACATTTTTTTCTAAATTATCCAAGATAATTCAACTTAATTATATTTATAGCAAGATATATTACTCCTATAAACTTTAATTATGCTATTTTTCAAATAGGTTATAATTGAATAATGTGTAATGTTTTAAAAAATAGTAAAGAAAAAAAGTGATGCAAAAGAAAATTTCAATAAAATGTAGCTACTACAAAAAAAGTGTTTTTTTCTTTCAAGCTCCTAATTTCAACTGTAGCTGTTATATTAAAGCAAAACCCATGAGTGCTCTTCTCGAGACACCATAGAATTCTTTAAATCTGAATTTTTTACGCATTTTAAAGATATTAAAATAACTCTTGCCGAATATATCTTTGAAATTACTACCCTTATTAGGAAATTAGTATTTAAGTAGTGCTCGTTATTTAAAATGCAGGAGAAATTTGAAAAAAAAACCCATACTATTATGAGGATAGTAAATGTAACTTCTTTCACGTAAATTTTTAATGAAAAAAAAATTTAGAATTTCATAGCCAAAAGAAATGCTTTTTCTCCAACTAAAAAAAACTGTCTTTCAATTTCATTAATTATTAAAGATATGGAAAATATATTTAAAATTAAACTTTTTTTTTCATTTCACATAGGAATAAGTAAACAATATTAAAGTTCATGTTTTTTATTTTATTTAATTGAGAATTAAACTAGTATTGCTGGTTTAGTATGCAACATAATATTATCCTATAGTTTTTATTTGGAAAATACACTGTAATTCTAAGAAAACTATAGATTAAATAACATGCTTTATTTGATGGAAAGGTATACTGCTGATATAGTTTTCAATAAAATATCACCCTATAGTTCATATTTAAGTAATATAATGTTATACTAAAATATATATGTATATTAAATAACTTACTTTATTTAAAGGAAATGTCACTTGAATAGTATGGATTTATTCGAATAAATATTACAAATCATAAATTATATATCTCCAAACATTTTTTCAATGTAAAATATGTATAAACACCAATGAATACCAAATGAAATTATTTTATAATTCCCTGTGTTAACGCATATTAAGGGCTTTATATTGTTTGTTTTGCTTAGTTTTCCAATATAACCAATTTCTTAATATTATTAAATAAAACACATGCATTAAAATGCGTTTTTCGATATTTATACAGGTATATAATTTAATTAAAGATGACTGTCACAACTATTCTAAGTTGATTTCATCTACAAGTAATTAAAATTATATAAAGGATTTTACATCCCACTATAATGTTTTTTGTTTCCTATTGATATTATTATATTTTCTTGAATCCTTTCCTTTCCCTTTTAGATGCCACAGTAGGATAGATTACATTCAATTATTCGAAACATATTTTTTTATAAAAAAGGAATAGCTTCGAAAAAAAATCACAGATCAAATCATTTCGAAAAAAAAAAAAAGACTTTAATCCCTTCAATAAATGTTCATAGCTCCAATACAGAGGAAATATAAAATTATTCATGCTTTATTTTAACAAAATATTATATTAAAGTAAAAATTTAAAAACATATGTATTTTAATTAATATATGTACTTCAAACAGAGACACATTTTCAGAGATCTATATTTTTGAAATAAATAAGAAATGTAATTTTTAATCAATTCCTAATTAGTGTATAAATAATTTTATTTTAGTTATTTTTTATTAAATAATTACAATTTTTATTTTCGTGTTCCGTTTTACAGTGGAAGGAGGGGTGCAGTAGCTTCTGACGGTACTCGAGGACAAAAGTCTGGTTTGTAGCTCACACACGGCACAAACCCTTTTAACGGGGGTGGACTTCATTCATGCATCATCAGATCGTAATTTAGATCTGACACAGAGAATTATTACATCTAGCACAGTACCCCCAGCGGTATTACCTTCGATATGGAGGACTTTGTAACCATGACATATTTAAAGTACACCTCACAGACATACACACAAGGAGAGTCTTCAGCTCAACGGATGCGAATCCCATGCCTTACCAACCAGGCTACTCAGTCCTAATGATTACAATTACTACGAATAAATCATCAAAAAATTACACAGTGTTAAGTTTTCAACGCCAATTGAGGACACCCAAAATGAGTGAATTTTCTACACCAGTTAGGGTAATACAACATTGACATTAAGAAAATAAACATAATTGCTTGAAATAATCCGTAGAAAACATGTTAAGTCTAATATCATCAGAGTGAGAAAAAAATTAACTTAATTCGTTATTTATTTGGATGTAGGGAAATGAACACTATGATACACATGTTTATTGCATTATTATAAAAGCAAGATTTTTTGAATTATTATAAAAACAACCGTGTTTGATGAATTATGAAAACAACCTTTTATGATAAATTAGGGAAACAAATGCTTTTGAATTATTATGAAAATTACCGCTTTTGAATCTCATTTAGAAAATAGTTTTGCCTTGAATAGATATTTTAATTTATTAAAATTTATGGATGTTGAATGCTTGTTGAGCTATGTAATGCCAAAGTATTTTCTCTTCTTCTGTATAAGAATACGACCAAAAATAAAACGTCAAGAATGGTAAATAAAAAGAAAGAATGAAAATTCGATAAAATCTTTAAAAAACAAACTCTTGTGTTTTGTTTTTATTATTTATCTGGAAGAATGAGTAATGACAATCAAAGTTAACGGATTTTATGAAAAGACAATTCTATTAAACCAGCTGACATAAAATGATTTTGTTTTCAAATGTTTTTATGAATTTTTGACAAATAAAATTAAACAAAAGTTTCAAAAACCCTCAATCGACTTTTCAGTATTTTTATACAAGGATGGATAATAAACATCAAAGTTCTAGAAAAATTACTGTTGAAAAAGACAACTGTATATAATTAGCTCTCAAATATAATTCGGTCTATAAATATGTTTAGGAATTCTTGACAGTTTTATTATAACAAAAAAAAAATTTAAAAAATATTTCTTTGAATATCAAAAAAATTACAATAATGTGAGTTTTTAATTATTTTTTTATCATTATTATTTTATCAATGTTATTTTTGCTTTGTGAATATATAATTAAAAAAATAAACAGCGAGTGAAAAAAATCATATTTTTAGTTAGGGTTTAAGATTATTAAAAGTCCCTGTTGAAAGAAATCCTTACTACCTTTTGATGAATTGTAGAATTTTTATAAAAGAAAATTATAGCACTTTAAATAACTCCATTATTGCCATATACTAGATTATCTATCTTGGAAACAAACTTTAACAATCCGGTTAAAAAATTTCTTCGTAACATGTATCATAACTAACTTTTAAAACACCAAATATTTATAAATTTAAGATAAATATGTTTTGAAAAATGGATAATTTTGGAATAACCTCAGATATTTAAATAAAATTTTTCGGAGCATAAAAATCGACTTTCAAGGATTTTTGTTGCTTTGTTATTATATTTAAACAAAGAAGAAATAAAAATAAAGCAATCCATTGTCTTTTCAACTGAAAATGCTCACAGTAATATTTATAAATTTTAGATAAATTGGTTTTTAAAAAATGGATAATTTTTTAATAACTTCTGATATTTAAATAAAATTTTCCAGAACATCAAAATCGACCTTCAGGAATTTATGCTGTTTTGTTATTACATTTAAACAAAGTAGAAATAATGGACTAAGTAATCCATTGGCTTTTCAACTGAAAATGCTCACAGTAATATTTATAAATTTTAGATAAATAGGTTTTTAAAAAATGGATAATATTTTAATAACTTCTGATATTTAAATAAAATTTTCCAGAACATCAAAATGGACTTCCAGGGATTTATGCTGTTTTGTTATTACATTTAAACAAAGTAGAAATAAAAGACTAAGCAATCCATTGGCTTTTCAACTGAAAATGCTCACAATAAATTTGCTATATGTTCTTTTACTTTGTACAATCAAAATCTGGTAAACAAGTTTGTTTCATTGCTCTTTTGGCCTATTGTTTTTCTTCCTAAAATGCATTCGAACTGATTTGTCAAGACTGTGCATGTATTTTCGCATTTGAGCTCTTTTATATAAAAATAAAACATTGTGATATATCGCATCATCTTTTAATGGAAGATACTTCTTTGGGCAACGTCTACTTTTGCATTAACTAAAGTGTTTCTTATAAAGATCAGTATAAGAAAATAATATGTTATAAGAATCGTAAACAATCTCTAAAATAACGATAAAAATAGACAGGATTGTTTATAACTTATAAAAAGAGTAAGTATTTTTCTAATCACTTTCAGTAAAAATAGTAATAAAATTCGTTGAATAAAATTGAAATAAAATTAATGTTATTGTTTTGAAATATCATTTTATAATTTTATGAAAGAATCTTAAACAATTTTATTACTTCTTTGAATTTTTTGTTCTTAGGTTTGAGTATGGTCTGGTTTCAATAAATTATTTGGTTATTTCTTGTAAACTAGTAATTGCTTATAATAATTTCTAAAACATGGATTTCTGTAATATAATTATTAATGAAGAAGAAGCTTATCTGTTTTTTTAAAAAAATTCTTGAGGGATAAAAGCGTTCCTAATGCATTTTTTATGAAAAAAAATTCATCTGTTATTTTTCTCTAATATATAAGTAATTAAACAAACCCCTTTTTTAAAAAAAATTATGAATGATTCTTTGAATCGTTATATTTCTTACACTGGATGTTTTAATAAACAGATTTCAAAATATTATCAATCTGTATAAATCAAGATTTTGATTTTTTTAGAATGAATTTTTTCTTTATATACATGTTGAAAGCTATAAAATAGGAAAAATAATTTCTTTTATTTATACATTCCTTGAAAGTTAAGAGTTATAAAATAATTTCAGAGTAAGAGGTTTCGTTATTTTAATAGGGTCACTATTATATAATGTAGTTTTCTTAGTAATGTAGTAATGTAGTTTTCTTAGTTTCATAATTTACTTTATTAGTAGAATATTACTTGTTAACAAAATTTGCTTAGTAGTTTGCCTTGAAATTTATTTTAATACTCATTTTGCTTTCATATCATCTGTTATTTTTCTCTAACATATAAGTACTTTAAAAAAACCTTTTTTTATATTTTTTATGAATGATTCTTTACATCATTATATTTTTGGATGTTTTACTTAAACAGATTGCAAAATGTTAATCTCGATAATCAAGACTCTGAATTTTTTTTAAGATGAATATTTTCTTTATATACATGTTAAAAGCTAGAAAATGGGGAAAATAACTTTCATTATTTATGCATATCTTGAAATATAAGAGCAATAAAATAGTTTCAGTGTAGTTGCGTTTTTTTATTGGCATCACTATTTTATAATAATGTAGTTTTATTAGATTTATAATTTACTTTATTAGTAAAATATTACTTCTGACCAAAATTAGCTTAATAGTTTGCCTTGAAACTTATATTAATACTGCATTTTGCTTACAATTCTTTTTCATAACCAGCAATAGAAAAGCTGAAAAATTAGGAAATACGAATTCATGGACCTGAACTGAATTAAAATAACACTTTTGATTCCAATCAGCCTTGGAATAACATGACAAAGAAAATCAAACAAAAGTGTTCCCGGCTATTTGTTCCATGCTACCTTGCAATTCGTTTTCTTAGAAGCTGTCGAAGTAATTACTTTGGAACAAAGTGATTGTTTGAATCCCTTGAATGCTCTTGTTGTTTGATGATAATTTTTTTTGTTTCGGTTAAACTAAAGGCTCGGACCTAAGATAGGAACCTATCATGTAAAAGGAAGTTCAGACTTCGTTTTATTTGTCACTAGGCAGGTTGTAAAAGAGGACTCTGAGCTATAAGTCTTGCATTCTCCTTTTCACTCTTCTGCTTGTTTGTCCGATTATATAACTGGCATATGTGTTTAATTCCTCAATTTGAATGCCACCAGTATCCTGATTCTTGTTTTGTAAATTGGTAGATCTCTAATTAATATTAGTAAATAAAATAATCAGGGATTTTATATAAATAATAAACGGGAGGAGTATAAGGAATGATATATTGGACAATGTCCTGTCCGACGAACTTCATACGTCGTACTTCATATATCCTACGATTCATTTTGCTTTTAATATTAAAATATTTTCTCAATTTGGTTTAAAAAAAAAAGATTGGCTAATTATTAGTTAGAAATTGGTTATCAAGAAATTTATTAATGTATTAAAAAAGATGTTCTATGCAAATATGTTTAATTAGTTTTAAAGATCTCTATTTACAGGGTTATCAAGAAATAAGTTGCCTACTTCAGAAGGCTTTAAATTGTTTTCTATTGATATAAATGAGACTAAATTTGAAAAATATATTATTGAGATGATAGCTTTTGCATTTATAAAATATAAAGAAAATAAAAATTGACCGTTCTATGGTTGTAATACACATAAAACCTTTTAATAGGGATCATACTTGTTAGCCTACGTCCTGTCACAGAGGTAAGGTCATTAGTATGTCGAGTCGTCCCTCGTGATTTGGAAGTGTTTGGTTTCGAGTCCCGGTTAAGGCATGGGTGTACTATCTGTAAAGTGTGCGAATGCCCCCCCCCCTGTAAAAAAGGACTGTGAAAGCAAATATGATAAGTGTGAAGCTAATGGTCCTCTTGGCTCTCGTTGTCTCTACTTTAAATACAAGAGACGATCAGTCAGCTTAAAATCACTGATGGTTGTCGCTTTGTCCATGGCAAGTGCCATTAGTAACAACAGCAACATAATTGTTAAAGAAGTTAACATTAAAATTGTGCATTCCTCCTTCATTTTGCACAGTATACTTTAATTTGAGAACTATATTCTCTATAGATGACCGGAGTCGAAACCTTACAAATATGGCACCAAATATTGCACTTCAGATTGGTTGTTGTTGTCTTACTTATGGCACTTCCCATGGACAAACTTCCTGCTGATATAGCAGCATATTTAAGCCGAAAGGAGCGTCTCTTGTTTTAGAAGAAGCGCCTTGTACAGCCTCTTTTTACAGAGGGGGGACACAGTCACACATCTAGTAGATAACACACAGAAGAACAACCCAGCCCGAACCGTGACTGGAGTCCGGGACTCCCAGAACACGAGGAAGACGCGCTACCTCTGTTCCAGAAAGCCTTCGTTCTCTAGATCTGGTAAAGTCAATAGCATTCTTTAGTAAATATTGTCGCTCAAATAACCCCAAAACCAAAACTTGCAAGAGTCCATGCTGTTGGGAAATGGCGTCTTTAACTTTTGCTCTGTCAAATGCTGTATTAACAAACGCTTTACACGACGATCAATTTGAAGTGGTGCTTCATCCTGCATGAAGATGATCTCTTGAAGGCATCTGTTGTTGTTGTTGTTGTTTCTAATGGCACTTGCCTATGGACAAGCTCGCTGCTGGACCCAGCAGCAGATTTAAGCCGAGTGAAGCGTCTCTTGTTTCAAGTAGCGCCAACTAGGGCCAAGAGTACGACTTTTGCTACACACTCATCTCATTCGCTTGCACAACCCCTTTTTACAGGGGGGCACATTCACACATCTCACAGATAGTACACAGAATAACAACCATGCCCGAACCAGGACTCGAACCCGGGACCTCCTGAACACGAGGCAGACGCGCTACCCCTGTGCCAGCAAGCCGGCTGAAGGCATCTACGCTATAGAAGAGTTGGGATTACAAAATCCCTCAGAATAACATGGTGCTGTTGTCCTGTTACGGAAAAAATTTGGATTCTATTTGAAGTTTTCTCATCAAACAAATACGATCCAATGATAAAGGTGGCTGTTTTAAACACATTACTGTTACTTTTTCATAATTCAAGGGTTGTTCTTGGATAACGTCAAGATTTTCCTCTGCCCAAATTCGACAGTTGTGGAGGTCAACTTCTCCACTGAGTCAAAAGTGGACCTCATCACTCCACAGAATTCCCAATACCCAAGTTGTGGCAATCACCACTTGATCAAGGATTTGAAGAGCAAAAGTTTAACTTACCTGTAAATCCCCGTTTTGTAACAGTTGCCCATAGTTGATTTTGTATGGATAAAAATGCAAAATCTGCCTTACGATTTGTCGTATAGATAAATACGGCATATAAAGAACACGGGAAACAACTGGAAAGCTCACACTTTTATGCGGAAACTGACTGCTGACTTGAACAAATGTATCTCAGCATTTTCTACTTTGAAAGACGGGATTCTTTTTACGTCCAATACCTAGAAAAATGCCAAGTTGTACATTTTTTATTTTAAATTTCTGCATCATCTTGCGTAAGGCACCTGGAGGTATAATTGGATATCTTCAAAGTGTTTTCAATGGTTTTGATTAATTTTTTATTGTCTGGTCAACAGAAACCCTCAATGTAATGAAAGAATAAGATTTTAATCTTCTTGATTTTTCAGTGTGATATAATTTGTAAATCGGAAAACTTAGAATCTCTGAAAAATTGTGACAGGTATTGTATATCCTAATGTGATGCAAAAAACAATTGTGCCATTTCTGTAGCTCTATCAAACATGCACCAATTCCAATTTACTGAAATTACGGATTAAACATGAGGAGTGTAGATAATGATTAGGAGATAATGACTATTCAATAGAATGGAGTTGTGTAGAAGTTTGAAAAACAATATTCTCTCTACTAGTTGCTACTCCATTGGATTGGATGTATAGAATACTACGTAAAGCAGGGTTCTTACGAGACCAATTATTGCACGCAATAGAAGGTAACGCCTACTTCAGGAAGATCACGTAACCGTGAATAGACAATGGTTAATAGTTGTCCCAATGACCATATAGTTGGCATTGTTCCATTGAAATCATTTGATGTTTCTGAGGTAGGCGTGTCCTTCTATTGCTGGCAGTAGTTGGCCTTGTATGAGCAGCTCTTAGAAGATAATGGTGAGGTAATTTCTATAAACTTTATGTCACATGTTTGACTATCTCTTTTTATTCTTGTAGACGATGATTTGCTGCTGATAAAGGACATATAGAACATTTTCAATAATGTTAGTATTTTTTGCAATTTTTCGGTTTAAAAAAGATAATGATTTTAATATTTTTATTCAAGTTATTAAATGTCAAATAGTCCAAGCCTCTTTGTGGTACATTCTGTAACAAAGCATAAAAGCTTCATATTTTTAAAGATTTTGCTTACTAACTAATTTAAGTGCGTTTCAACAACGAAAGTTTCATTTCTCCTTATGGAACATACATTTCCAAATTAAGTTATTAATTGACCTTTTTTTTATTTTATTTATTTGAAAAATATTTCCTACACCACAAAAACCATGCACAAAAAATATGAAATGAGAGTTTGTGACTGCTTTGGAAAAATGTTAACACATTCTCATCCATTCTGTATTTAAAAATAAATAATCGAAAATCAATAGGATGGCCATCTTTATTAATTTGCGATTCGAAATCAAAGCATTCTTAAAAATAAATGATGGATGGATTAAGATTAACATTGCCTTGAGGTATTCTTTTGACCATAAATATAAGTGGAATCATAGGCTACGTGTAGTTTTGGAAAATTTCCTACAAACTCATTTTTCTCTGCCAGAATCAAAGTGAATATGATTGATCCCATCAATGATTTACACATGATATATATATGAAGTAAGAATGCATTATTATATCATGGTTGGCCTTTTAATGAAAGAATTGAGCTCATAAGGAGAAATGGTTTGTTTATATATATGTTTAAAGTGGCATTCATTTTATTTTAATCGTGTTTTTATAATTCAATAATACGTTTCTAAAAGGTCTTTAAGATAACATGGCGTATTTCTCTACTTTATTATTCGAGGATATATTGATTTAAAAATAGTGCAATCGCAAAAAAGGTAGAATTTCAGTGATTTTCGTTTCGCAATGTGAAGTAAAATAAACTTAAAATGTTGCGAATAAATTTTGAAATGATTGAAAACTAATAATATATTATCAGTTACTCAGATAGTTTTAAGGATAAAATTCTGATGATTAATTATTTAAAAATGATGAAGCGTCCTATAATAAAATCATTACTTGTCATTAGAGTTTCTACATTTTGAACAAGCAGCTTTTATTATTTTGTTACTTTTCTTATGTCAAGTATAGTTTGTGAAACCTAATTATAACTACAGCTACTCCACAGCTTTGATCAAAATTAAATTTTGCACATATATATTGACATGATACTTAATTTGTGCTTTCAATATTCTTCTACTTTTGCTTTTATTATTGAATACATTTTAAGGTGTCTGATTAATTTTTTTTGTATCTGCTTTATTCGATTCCTATAGAGAGCTCACACTCTCTCTTTATATCTATATACTATAGCCTATAAGAATTAATTTTTAAAATTACGTTAAAAAATATCCTTCATAATGAGACGCGCATATATAAACAATAC
>JAOUZG010008087.1:3159997-3172829 GCA_026289955.1 Argiope argentata | reverse complement strand
TTTGATTTCAATTAAATTGTTTATGATATATTTTAAATTATTTAAAAGAATCAGAAAAAGTGATAAAAAAATTTGAAACCCAACGGGCGTAACACTAAATTATACTAATTAATTAAAGGAAATGTAATTATTATCTATGTTTACGTAAATGCTTATTTTAACTTCTGAAACAGCTTTCATGTTGAAGTATTTAGCAATTATGTTTATCCATAAACATAAATATTATCTCTCGATCCTCTGAAAAATCCTTCCCAATTTCTATGATTAACAAATTATTTTTTGTCAATACATTATCTTTTTAAACAGCAGTAAAAAATAAGCTCTTAATAGTATTTTCTTAAATATAACTCTCTTTATTAAGCAATCGTATATTTAATTAGCATCCGTTTTTTTAAATATTTTTTGAAGTGGTTTTAGGAAACCTTTGTTTTCACATCTTTCAATGTTAATGTTTATTTTATAGACCGTAGTAATCACCGCACATTTTAAGATTATTCTTTAGGGATAGTTTATTGAAGCAATTAAATAAACAAATAATAAAATGACAAATATAAAAAACCGTAACCTACTTTTGCATAACGAAGGATTATTAAGGTTTATTTAAAGCTTTATTGTTATATATAAAAAATGACAAAAATTAATATTATATTTATTTCTCTTTGTAACACATTTTATTTGTTTGTGAGATAATATATTTTTAGATCATATTTTTGGATAACATATTTGTTTTTGAGATACGATTTTTTTACTTAAAATGAAAGTAAAAATTGAGAAAAATCGATAAGAATGATTCAATGCCTTAAGAATTTTCATCTTTTTATAACTTTAAAAATTTGTAAACTCTTGCCTCTTTTACATACGTTTTTTGTGCATCTTTTTTTACTTACTTGTATTAAATTTTAATTTAAAATACCTTACAAACGTTTGTTGTTTATAATGCCAATAGAATTCATCCTATTTCATCTCTGACAGAAATTATATGGAATAATTCTTACATAATAATTGTGTCTTATTCTTATTCTTATTTAGAATAATTTTTTCTATACAGAAACATAATTTATCCATCATTTTTGCAAAACGTCAATAATATTGACTTTTTATCGATTTTCAAGTAGATCCAAAGCTCAATGTACAAGCAATCAAAGCTCGAGTTGTACAGAAAGATGAATAATGCCGCTCCTGAAGATTGAGCATAAGACATGCATATCAGATGTCTGCTCACATATTCCTCTCACCGTCGGCAATTAGCCAAGCAATATTGCACAATGATAATTGCAGCTAATATCCGGAGTATAGTGTAAAGCCGTGAACTAGAGATGCATTATATGACATAGAGAATCCTCAGATATTCCTTGTAAGGTAATCTCACTTGCAATTCAGGAGGCTCAGTTAATATCCATCTTCGACCCATCAGGATATTTGGAAATGGAGGAGCTTCATTAAATCAATGACCGACACATTTCGAGGTGTACGGTGAGAAGTACAGTCGCTAGCCTGTTGAAGTTATGATTATGTATTAGAATAGATGGCATAATCATTTTACCGAGAATGTTGAAGTTTATAATCGTTCTTGTGTTTAGTAAAAATGAAACTATACATATCCGTAATATTATTTATCATTCAGAGAATAAATTTCAAAGAAATCCATTAAATGCAATAATTTGCAAGGATTTTTCCATCCAAAATTCAATAAGAGATGAGAAAAATTTAGAGGATAACTTTATTTTAAGTTACCTACAGATTATTTATTGTATTTAAGGCCTACCAGGGACTTTTAAATTGACTTTTTGCAATTTTCACATTAGCAATTTGAAATTTTACAGGCATTAAGAGTAACACTATAGGATATAACACACGAAGTTTTAAAGAATCATATTAATTTATTTATGAGTTAGGGGTTAATATAATATAATATTCGCGATAAATAACGTCAATGAAAAATGTTCCAAGCGCTCCAAATTTGTTCGAAAGCACTCCAATTTTTACAATTATTTCTTCTAACTCTAAAACAAAAGTTGGGATTAATCTTGTAGCACGAAATATCAAAATTAACCAATAAAACAACTTAAAACTACTGATTTCTTAAAGCATTTTAAGTAAGTTATTACATTAGTTAATTTTCATATTTCATACTCTAGCTTCCAGATTATTCCCAACTTTTGTTTCAAAGGGTTAGAGTAAATAATAATAAAAATTGGAGTGCTTTCGAACAAATTTGGAAAAATTGGAGCGCTTGGAAAATTTTTCATTGACGTTATTTATCGCTAATATTATATTATATTACCACCTAACTCATAAATAAATAATATGATGCTTTAAAATTTTGTGTGTCATCTCCCATAGCGTTACTCTTAACATCTGTAAAACTTCAAATTGCTAAGGGGAAAATTGCAAAAAATCATTTTAAAGGTCCCTGGTCGTCTTAATTAGGATAAAATAACAAAGAATCTGAAAAGATTATATTTTATGCATGCACATTCTTTGAATCTAAAGTTATAAAAATTGCTTTGCTTTTAGTTTCCGTCCTGATGCATCCCAATATATTCTTAATTTTAACAAAGCAATCAGCCGAATAAGTTATGTTTGAAGGTGTTTATTAACTTAAATATACTGATTCAAAACTTTAAATACAAACAGCATGTTATAAGATAAAACTTTATTAGATTAAAAATTACTGACAATTGCCAGCAGTATATTCAAATGTTCTTTATATCATTGACAGTTGGTCAAAGATATAATACAATACCTATAAAAGTTAATATTCGTAATTAACTACAATATAAATTTAAGAGCACTTCAATTGTAACTATAAACAGATTTTCAATATCCCTAGTTAAGCAATCGCTTTCATCATAATCAGAACATACCACTGGGGGTATTGGTTAAAAAGTGATTGTTCTCTGATTCAGGTGTATATTACGACCTGTAAAAAAGCTTGTGATGCATGAATAGCAAAGGAGTACTCTTGGTCGTAGCTAGCGCTACTGAAAAGAGATATACTGAAAATCTTGGCTTAAAAACATTCATTTTGTCATCTGGCATTTCTATGACAAATGCCACAAAAAGTAACAACATAGTATCTTTTTTTTAAATTTCCTTTAAAAAATGAAGAACTTTTGTAAATTTATTTTTCTTTTTTATTATTGTGTCTGTCCTCTTCCTTAAGTCTTTCTTTGTATTTTTACGATTCTTCTAATTATAATTTCTGTTGTAATTTCAAACAAACTATAAGTATGTTTTTGTGAATTAGCATAAGTCTTCAGTTTATCTGCAATAGCTAACTTAATTAGACAAAGCCACTTTCCATTTAAATTTCAAACAGCTCACTGCCTCCAGCTTTCTTTAATTCAAAATTAAAATGCCCTATTATTATTAAATTCTAACCAATAATTGTGTGACGTCTAACAACAGTCACTTTCATTATATCTTCCAATTCATGCTCATTACACTGTTTAAATAGCCAGGTGGTTATAAATGCAGGGGCATGAAGCCGAGTTGAGTGTGTGTAAATTTGCTATTGACAAGTACCGTGATAATTTTATCTTTTTGCATTTGAATGAGAAACTTTACATTTTAAATTAAATTATATCTGTATCAAATTTCATAATCTAATAGATTGTGTAGTAAAAAAATTTAAATTAAGCTGAAAATGGTTTGAATTTCTATAAAAATTAATTGAATTTCCAAATGAGAATTAATTTATCAATTTCATTACGACTAAAATTTAATTAACAATCAAACAATCAGATTTCTATCTCCACTTAACTGTTAGGAAAACAATATTCGATTCAGAAATTATTTGAATTTCCTGACCCATCCACATACCATTTTAATCTTTTATATCTTTTTCTGGATTGCAAAGGAAAGAACCTCCAAATTATGTCATCAAACCGAAAACAACTCCACATTAAAATGCTGTTAAAGTTTCATAAAACGATTTAAGACAGCGGCTGGCTTTGAAATCTTACGTTGCTTAGAGGGTTATGGCATTTCATATGTATATACGATGCATTCAGAGAAAGAAAATTTTAAATTTTCATTCAAATATTCCATGTAAAGTAAGAAATCCACTTTTCTCCATTCAAAACTTTATTTCTGCATGGGAAATAAAACGGGAGAAAATGCCTTCGCCTTTCAGAAATCTTTCCCAGCAGTCAACACTGTTGAAATGCAATTTTAGGACCGCAGCGGAATTGCGGTTTTCGCTGTAAACGTCAAACATCACTCACAATGCTAAAATACTGTAACATTTGTGAGGCAATGAAATTGCATCCTGAGTATATGGAGGTAATTTTAAAAATCTTTGCAATGGGCACATAAAAACGATGACTTCTTTTTTCTTGCAATGTTGTGGGATTGTATCCTTATTGAATATGTGTCTTGATATAATAAAATATTTACTCACTGACCAATGAATAAAAAAACTTTGATATTTGCATTTGAATGCCTGATAAGGTTGAAGTTTGCCAATCTTTTGTTATGGCATTGGTTACATGTGGTTAGAATGCTAGTATAAGTAAGGTGTAAGAGTCCTTTTCGCGATGAATGAAGTAAATTTTCATGATGTAAACTGTGCCCTGGTGTTCCTCGATGGTAAACAAACAGCCATGCGATACCTAGATATACTGGCAGATCAAGTTCACCTTGCAATGTTACATTTTTATCCTGATGGTGACGGATACTTCATGGCCGATAATGCAACTATACATCATGTCGAAAGTGTTCAAAATTGGTTCGCTGAGCATCAGTCTGACTTCCAACACCTTCCCTGTCCACCGCATATTCTGGAACTTAACCCCATAGAAAATGTGTGCGATATGGTGGAAAGACACATCCAACAGCACTCTCCTCTTCCATTTAATTTACAAGATCTAATAATACACTGCATACGCAATGCATGGTATTCTCTAGATATAAATGCACTCCAGAAGATTGTCAACTCGATGCACAAACAAATCAGAGCAGTTATCCGTGCAAAAAAGGGTCCAGTAAAGTATTGATTTTGGGTTATTCTAATTCATTGGCCAGTGAGCGTATATATACAGTGATATTTAATCAGTAACATATACGGGAATCAAAATGACTCCCCATTGTTCTTTACCTCTGAATATCATGTTGTATTTCTTTTTTTGAATAAATTCGTCTCCTCATTACCTTCAAGTTTTTCCTTCAGTAGCACGTATTTAGGGTAATATATGCGTTCATATTTAGGGTAAATGCCTAAATATGAACGCATGAACAAAACAGAGTTATCTTTTTTTCAAACTTTCGGTTATTTATGGAGCTATTGACTCCACGTTTCTGAAACTGACTTTAATTTGAATAATTAAAAAAGGCCAAACACATTTTCTTGAAATATCATTTTAAAATATTGTATCCTTCATTTTTGTTTGTTAAATTCCAACATCATTATTAACGTTAGCGTGATTCCGGATTCCCTGGATGCTTTAGGAAATTCATGCCTCTAGTTATAGCTAAATATAACATTCAAAAAATTCTCCGATTGAAAGTTGATAAAATGCAAACTTCAAAAAAAAAAAGAGATTAAAAAAAGAAGTTGCCGATTAAAGTTTATAATAAAATTATAGGTAATAAGATAGCGGAGCTTTTCTATCTTTCCAAATATTCTTTAATTTCTGTTTTCGTTTGCTCTAATCATTGCTCCGTAATCGTTTAGTTTATTATCCCGCATGATCGTAAGAAAAAAGTATCATTTGGCATTTCAACAGGTATATAAATATTTCAATGAGAAAGGACATACCCCCACATACATATAAAATAATGTTCTGACATTCAGAAGGACAAATTATACGTAATGTAGTAGTATTTTACATTTATATTAAAATATATTGCCTATCTTTCTTTTCTTAAATATTGATTTATATCTAATTTCACTAAAAAATAATTTATAATTAACAGGCTTCTTCAACCAAATTTTATCCATCATATCAAATGTTTAGAATTAAGCTAATCACGTCATCGTCTTGGGCGGAGCCAACTACCAATAATGTAGACACCACTTGACCAGGCTGTTGATTTTGGAATATATGTGTATGTGTTTGTGTGTATTTTTCGATATGTGATCGTGACCCTGGTGCGAGGGGTGTTCTCTCCTGAAGCATTCATTTTTGTTGTTGTTACTAATAAAATAGTTACAAGACAACCCGTGTCTTATGTTATTTGAATCCACCAGACAATCTTCACTATCTAATGAATTGTTGCGCATCTAAAATGCAATTATTTGCATTAATAGTATTAATTTAATGATGTCATTAAACTTCATTAAATTAAACCTTACCTCTAAAAAAACAAAGAAATTGTTTTAAATTAAACTGGCAAATCAAATATGCTATATTTTAAACGAAGAACAAAATTATTATACAATTTTTAAGTTAATCTACATTACCAAAATATTTCAAATTTTCCATAAATTAATTAAAATATCTTCCAGAAATTCTTCTTGTTATTTCTCTATATGTAAAAAGTATTTAGAAGAGCTTAAAGTGGATTTATTTATTTATTTATTTTCAAATACACTATAATCTATTTAGTTATAATAATTTTAACATGCTATTTTATTAATAAAACCTTTTCATTTAAATATTTCCTGTCAAACTAATATATTATTATTTAAAATGAAAAAACAACAACAATATTTTAACACATTCTCTCCACAATGTAATTTAATGCAACTTTAAATGCTAGTTTTGGATGGTCAACTTAAAAATGTTAGCTAATATATTTGTCCTTATATAGATTTTCAATCAAAGTGAAAAATAAGTAACTGATGTGTTTAAATCAATTATTTATTTATTACATCGTCTTGTAGGCAATGAGCTATAAAATAAGCTAATGCAGATGCGCCAGAAAAGAATTTTTCTCAGTTATTTCAACAAGAATTGATACATTTTTAATTGTTATATTGTTGATAGATTAGTTGAAATTAGAAAGTTATTTTTTCTAAATTTACGATGCAATTACTTGTTTTTTTGTGTGTGTGCTATTTCCTCTTCTTGAAGAATAAATAGGATATCAGTGTTGCAGTTGATACTGTACAGATATTACTATATAAATTCATAAATAAAAAAGTATAATATAAGATCAATGTAATTACAAATTAAATCACAGAGGCTTTCAAAGTTCTTTTTTGTTTGAATTAACTATTAATAACTTAGCGATTACTCTTCAAACTCTATGGAATAAATCTCAAATATGATAATCATTGTAATCATTACGATAACCATTTATTTTTACAGTGTAACCATCAATTATAAATTATCATTTATTTTTGTTGTACAGGAAAAAACAATTTTCGTTTTATCATAAAATGAATCGCTGGTTTTACAAATACTAATCTATGTTTTGCAAATAAATAAATTATTTAATGATGAGAACCATGAATGAAAGATGGGGAGTATAAGAACCAAGTAAAACAACTCTTAGATCGGAGGATTAAAGTGAACGCAAATGTGTGGGTGAAACATTTTTTTTAAATAATACTTCGTCCATCGGGATACCTGGCTTTTAATTCCCCTAACTCTCTTAATGAACTTCACAGTATTAATAACTAACAAAATGAATGAAAAGCTATAATAGGATTTTTATTGCTATTTTTAATCACTGCATTTCCTTGGAGGGATAAATAGAAAAGTGTATTTTAAATTTTAAAGGATCCAAGTATTTGCTACAGCCTAAAACCCATTATTAATTTAAAGTAAAAGGCAGAGAAAGGCCTAATACATTCCTTTTTTTAATAAATGCGCTATGCATTCTCAATCATGATTCTATAATTTTATTTTCAAATCCCTTCTATCCACCCTTATTTTAAAGTTATTATTAATGGAATATGCTTAAATTGATTCTAAAAACAATCTACAGAAGAAGAAATCGATAGAAAATTACTTTGAAGAAATGTGGCCTTTTTAAGAAAGACTTGTACTGCTATACCTACTATGCCTTTACGCTTTGAATCTTGCGGGTTGTGTGTGCGTGTGTGTGTGTGTGTGTGTGTGTGTGTGTGTGTGTGTGTGTGTGTGTCACTGCTTTTTATATGTACTTTTCAGCTTAATCTCCTGAACCCAGAATTGACTTACTAATTATTTAAATGAAATGTTTTATTTTTGTTTAATGAGCTGTACTGTATACCATTATTTACCTCCCATATTCTGGCTTAGTAAATAAATAATTGTTCTCTCCCCGGTGATCTTTAAGGTTTTATGCCTTTTCGTGTAGGCGGGTTGTCGTGCGGGTAGACCAAGACCAAGAATACATTACCACAGTTGTCACAGAAAAATAATGAAGCTTGATAAAAAGATCAGCAGTCTGAAAATGCAAAATTGAATTGAATTAGACTTAAATCAGTAGAAGAAAGTTACAGTTTTTCTTGAAAAATTTGATTATACGATAGTGAATAATAATTAATCTAATGAATAATATTCAAATTTAATCATAATACTAGAACATTAATAAGAAAATTTTATTTTTTGAATTTTTAACTACTAACTGAACTTAATTAACTGAACTTTTACTAACTTAATCTTAATTATAATTATAGTTCAACGTTATTATAAACAACTATAAAAGTAATTGGTTAAACCTTTATATCAATACCAATCTGAAACTGCTGTTATCCTTGCTTCAAATAATGTTTTAAAATATTGAGAATTTTCTGAATCTGAAGTTAAACAAGGGCAGCCGTCTTTTACACACCCTGACCACTAATTGGATTCGGTCTTATCGTGTTTGTCCAACCTGTTACTCTTCCAATGCCTTCATTCAGCTTCAGTCAAGTAGATTCACCGAAGAGAACGTAAAGATATCTCAGCTTTAAAATGTAGTCTTTCAAAATGCTTTTAAAAGGTTGTTAATGAGGGATTAATTGCATTCTAAAGGTCTCATTGGAAGATTCTGTTTCATAGGCTGAACACTAGCCGAAAAAGATAAAAAAGTGGGAAAAAATTAATTGAGAATATAAGCGATGTATCATATAAAAATGAAAAAACAAAGACACTGATTTCCTAACAGAAAGAATATAAATTGTACTCCCCATTTTTCTTCAATTCTTAATTATTGATGATTCTTGAAATGCTAAGTACATAAACGCATTACTTAGAAATTTTAATTAAAACAGTTCTGTACTAAAAATGGCTTCCCTAAAATGTCTTCGCATACTCTCTAACACATTTCATGCCAGAAAACGCCTTGCAAGGTACTGGTACACAGTAGTAACGAAATATCAACTTTTGGGGTGAATTGAGCATTTTTAATGCATCAGTCGTATAATCTCTAAAGAATTATTTAGCAATTAATCAACTTTCTCTAATCTAAGATTCAATACTAGACTGTATAAAATTACATACCAAATTATCATTGATTGAAGTTATTGCTACTTTGAATTATAGCATTTACATGCTTCTGAAAGTTCCGATTAACAATCTTCCCGTTGGTATATTTGGCTCAAATTCGACAGGTATCTATACTATAGACGCTAAATCGAAATGTTGAATCATCTTATCTATTTATCTCTCTTCGGTCTGTAGTTATCGTCGTTAATTATATTTCAACAGCTTGTCTGACCAACATCTTCTAAATAGAGTTTACTCAAAATTTGTTGGAAAATTGTGAATTTGATGCAAAATTTGTATTCCAAATTTTTATTTTCAAAGTATTTTTCAATTAATCTTTATGACAGACAGATGAACATTCTCCAGAAGTGTGTTTTTAAAACTCCATGAGGTCTAAAGTCTAGAAAATGTCTCAAAATCTCTATGTTCTTCAAAACTTCTATATTTTTATACTACATATACGAATAAGTTCAAATTTTGGGGAACGTGCTCAATTTACATAGAAATTTTTTTGTTTTATCAAACATTTTTATTTTAATTCAGCTTTTCAGTTTAAAGTGCCATATAGAATCAATATCTAACTATTTTTAAACTTACTGATATGCTTATTTAATATCTATATGCAATAAATTAATAATATTAAATATATTTGCACGGTATTCTTCTTTCTTTTCAAAAAAAGAAGAATGCAGTGTCGATGTCATAAATAGAAGAAAATAAATTCGGATGTTTTCAATTCCAGAAATATCAGTTTTAGTATTAACTTATCAAAATTCTTTTGCTTGTGTTATATTCATAAATCGCCAATGTTGTTATTTTAAATGAACAGATATGTTCTTTTACATTGTTTTGACATTGATTAAATAGAACAAAATTTTACTATTTCACTAAACATTCTGATTATATTTAATTTTGTTTACTCTATTAATTGGAACCTGAGGTTCAATTTCCCCTAAAAAAAGTCTATTTACTCAACATATTGTGTTAGGCATTTAAATCGTACTTTTCAGTAAAACTTCATCTGGTCCACTTAACATATACATGAACCTTCCTTATGAAGTCGCATCATGATAAATAACCTTTGCATTCTCTGATTATTTATGTTCTAATTAAATACCTTTTGTTTGTTTCTGTAATTATTATTTTTCTTGGGAATAATGCAAATAATAAATAGAAACTTTCATTTTTGCAATTCAACAATACAAAAGAGATAACATAACTAAATATTTGTTCTATCACTAAAAGCGTGAGAAATTGTTCCATCAATAAAAGCATGAGAAATTACAAATTCATTTCAATGCGGCCGAGTTTAGTGTGTCCTTGAAACTTCATTGTGAACAAATAAAACTATCCTCTGTTGTTCTTAATAGCACTTGCCATAGACAAGTGCGCTGACTGCCGTCAGTGATTTTAAGCCGAGTGAGTGTCTGTTGCCTTTCAGTAACGCCAACTAGGACCAAGAGTACGACTTCATGCGTCACATTCACTTTTACAATCTATTTTTACAGGGGGGATTCACAAACCTCACAGAGAGAACACAGAAGAATAAACATGAGCGAACTGGGAATTGAACCCGAGGTGCACATTATTGGTAAGATATGCTACCCCTACACCAGGACACCGGCGATAAAATTATCTACCAGTTATTATAAAAATGCTTTCATTATTTAATAAGAAAATCCTCAAGCACTTACGAATGCATATTTATCAAATATATTTTAGTAATACTTTTTGTTAAAGCGAAATTAAACTTACTCTGATCAACGGGACTAATTTCATGCCTTACAAAAATCTAAGCATACTTGGGGGCATCAGATTCCAAAAACAAATAGAATTGTTCTAAAAATATTATTTAAAATATCAAATGAAAAGAAAGCATTCAAAATATACCTTCCAAAAATACATTCCATGACTTTTTATTTTTATTTTTGGGAAATTATCATTGAAATACTCTTCCTAGAATAATATATATGGAGATTTAAGATTATTTTATCACTGGCAAATATTGAGTTTTCTTTTTGGAAAGAAATGCCTTAGTACTATCAGCTATCTATTATGATAAAAAAACAGTAAACATTCTTGTTTTTTTAAATGGCAAATTCAAGCAATCTGTTCAATTTCGAAGAATCAATTGTTATTGAAATATCATTTTAAAAATATATGCATATAAAAGAACTAATTTGAATATTTATTTCATTTATTTCTTTATTGAAAATATGTTTTTTAATAAGGAATAAAAATTCATCAAGTAAGAAATTTCTGAGAAAAATTTATGTGAAAACGTATAAAACTATTGTTGGGAGAAAATGCGAGAATATGAAGAATTTTGAAACTTATAGAAAAATGTGACAACAAATTAAAATCTCATTAAAATTTATGTACTCAACTTCTCTATAGTAAGAAAATTCTGAGAAATGCATGCCTTTTCCATCGGCTCTTTCCTTATTATAGCAAGATAAGGAAGAATAAGGAAGTCAATGAAGTTCTAAGAAATAGGGCAGCTTCTAAAAAATTGTTAGTAAGCATAACAATAAGGAATTTTTTATATTTAAAATGAAAAAAAAAAACGATTTTTAGATTTAAATTTATTTTTCGTGTCGATTGGAAAGAAATGTTTCTGAGAATCGTTTGGCATTTATTATTAAAAGTTTCATTATGGATTTTGATCTTCAAACTCGCCTCAGAATTTTGTTTGACTTTGAAATTAAAAATTAAATTGAGTTTGACCTGTTTGCTTTATTTCAGCACAAATAAGTATTCAATTACTTTCACAAATTACATATTTAATGGTTAATATCTAACCTCAAAAACAAACGTTTGTTTTAAAAATATAATCATATGTTGAAATAATATGATTAAAATTAATTTAATCATTTTAATAAATACCATATGTATAATCTATCATTATTTTATTAAATTATTGAAATATATATATTTATCGATTACTGAGAAAAATGCTTGAAATATTCTTTCGGGATGGGGGAATAGGTAATTTTTTTTGAATAGCCGTTAATTTTTCAAAAATACTTTTAAATTATGTTCTAATATTACAGAATTTTTTCATGCAATTTTCTTGGAAATTTTAGCTAAACCTTAGCTTATTGTGGATTACATTGGTCCAATTTTTATAAAAGAAGATTTATATTAAAAAAACGGACACCGTCTTTCGATTTTCAAAATAATATGAGTTGCTTTTGAAAAATGGTTAAAAAATTACTGAATATCCGTACTTTTAATCTCAAATAACGCTGCCAATTTTGCAGATATATTATTCAAACCTTTTCCTGTATTTATATTATTGTATAGAGTACATTTTAGTTTGACTTGTTGACTGATTTTATTTATGACTTTTTTGTCACTTTTTATAATTTTCTAAGAGAGATTTGACCAGTTTCATTAAATTTGTTATATGAAAAATATTGCAGGTGCACATTATTAAGCTGTGTGTGTGTGTGTGTGTGTGTGTGTGTGTGTGTGTGTGTGTGTGT
>JAOUZG010008087.1:3149321-3159987 GCA_026289955.1 Argiope argentata | reverse complement strand
GTGTGTGTGTGTGTGTGTGTGTGTGTGTGTGTGTGTGTGTGTGTGTGAGGTCAAAAATATAATAATTTTTTAAGTTCATATTTTAATGACTTCTAATAATCATCAGAAATTAGTTAACACTGTTATGGCCCATGATTATGACGAAATAGATAAAATACTTTTTATTTAAAAAACTAACTCGTGGTAAAAAAAAATATCTTACTTTTCTACAGTGTTGTAATAGAGAATGTAAATCAAAGTAGCAAATTATATGCAATTACAACTAATTACTGAGCTAGAAAAATAAGAAAGAAAAGCCAATGTCCCTGATTACATTATTTGCTTTGTGGATGTTTAGTACCCACTCACATTTCCCTAATTATAATGTGTGCCATGCATATGACGCTCGATACAGCACTAGTAAAATAAATCATTAGCTTCCGTGGTATGACATAGTATTTCATTTTAACTAAAAGAATCCAGATATATAATTAACGACAAGTTTAGCCAAAGCATAATTTGTCCTTTATGCTTTTATGTTAACTATTGTACTTCAGTTTTATTTATCAAGCTCAAAGTGTACTGAAGTAGTAACTTGTTAAAAAAAATTTACTATTCAGATTAATGCTTACAAAAAAGTTTTATAAATCATAAACTTGTTATCATATTTTATGCAAAAAATATGGGTAAAAAATTCATATAATCAACGATGCATTATATTTTTTTATCATCAAAAAGTTCAAATTACCACATATTGGTGTAAATTTATGTAAAAAGCCCTGTAAAACTTTATTTCTCAATTATTTAATAGATCTTACAAATATTTTAAGTAGATTTCTGTTATTTATATTCTGTTCCTTCTGACATTAATTAAAAGTAACTACAATAAAAATGAAGTAATGAATACCATACAACAAAGAGATGAATAAAATAATTTAAAAATGTAATAAAATAACTGGCAAATTTGAGAAGTTTTAGATAATTAAATATATAAATATACAATGTATATATTTTAATTTTTGCGTTGACACAGCTTTGTTATTATAAAACACATTTGTTGTTTGTTTAACTCAATCGTAAAAATTTGATATTATGAATTTCCTTACTTTCTGATATTAATTAATATTCAGATAATAATTTTTTTAAATTTAATCTGTAATTTCTTAGGAGTTTTATTTTTTATTGATTTAAAGACATTATATTTTAGTTGTCTTGCATGCAGAAATGAAATTAAACCTTAATCTTCAAAAAATTAAATAAAAATTAAGAAGAAATTTTAATCATTTATAAAACATTCCAAAAGAATTTTTAAAAAACAAAGACACTTTTAAGGTTTTAGTGAAATAAGTGTGAAACACTGATTAAGTTCAAATGTTTCTTAAAAAAATAAAGGAAAACTGTCAAAATGACTGAATAAAAATTACAATTAAGAGATACTATTTTGTATTATAAATTGTAAATATTTAAAAATGCAGGGTGACCATAGTTAAACTGACAGTGCTCACAGTGTTCTGTTGCGCGATCTATTCTCTAGAATGACGTCACATTTTGTAGGACGATTAAACAAAAGGGGGACAAAGGATTCCTAGAAAAAAAAGTAGTTCCAAAAGTCACCGATAGGGAAATATGTGGCACTGTGTAATAAAAAATAGAGTGTTAACAAATGCAAATCAATACAAAAATAAAATCCTCTTTTACTTCGCACATTCAAATCATGTTCAATATGGCTGCCGTGTTTGTGGACCACATATGCATCCTGTGCAGAGTATTCACCACAGTAGAAAGTAATATGTCTGCAGAAATCTCCCGTCCAGTCTGTGATATGTTATCCTTCAACTTAGCCAGGTCCTGGACAACTCCTTGATAGACCTTGGACTTAAGGTAACCCCATAGTCAGAAGTACTTTTCTCAGCGTTCTCTGTTACCCAGTAAATGAAAGTGCAGAAAAAGAGACTTTATCGGTGTTTATAAAAGTGTTGCAATATTGAGTTGTCACTTTTAACCCTTCTTTGCATGATGATGAAAATTTCCATCATAATATTTAGTCAACAAAAAAAGGTACTCAAAACCCTTGTACTGTAAATTTGTTGTTTCTGGCAACTTGTTAAGCGACTATTGCGCACAAAAAAACGCAGTTGTCAAAAAATAGCAAACGTCACTGTCAATTACCAGACCTACAACTTGTCATTCCGCTGTTTGTTGTGATTGGAAGAAGTGAGCGAGATTTTAAATTGTTTTATGGAAATTAATTTATTATTAATAATTATTAATTAATTATATTATCATACAGAATAAAGAAGATTTAGTAAAGAATATTTTTTTATTTAGTACTGAGCTAAATATGTGACAATGAATGATGATGTAAATTTCCATCATATTGTTTTTTACATAATACATATTTTTATTTACACCAAGATTTTTTTAAATATTTTTCCTTTAATCTAGAGCATTAATTACATCACCCTGATTTTTTTTAAAAAAAGAAAAAATCATGCAAAGAAGGGTTAAAAGTGTTGCCATATTGCACTAAATCAGCAAATGTGCAAAATAAAAGGAAATTTTATTTTCTTATTGATTTGCATTTGTCAACGCTCTATTTTCTATTACACAGTGCCAAATATTCCCCAGCGGTGAATTTTGGAACGATTTTTTTTATCGTGGATTTTGTCTCCCGTCTTGTTTAATCTTCCTACAAAATGTGGAGTCATTCTCGCAAATAGATCGCGCTACAGAACACTGTAAGCACTATCAGTTTAATTACGGCCATCCTGTATCTTTAAATTCATATTTTGAAATATATATAATTCTTATTTTCAATAGCTTGAAAACTATCCGTTATTGTTTTGCAAATTTAATTATTTGCTGACGATCTTAATAATAAAACTAATTTCAAAATAGTTTTAACTTAATAGGTTTTGCATTATTTTCATCAAATTTATAGAAATTAACCTGTCCAGATTAGCTCCTATAATTGCACAAAAATTCTTAAAATTTGCAATAAGCAGAGAAAAATCTAATGAAAATTAAATTTAAAAATTATCCAATTCTTTCATTATTTCAAATATACATTTTATAATATAACTTTTACATTTGTTCCTCCATGACTCATCTGGGATTAAAAAGGAGATGAAAAGAAATTACCTTCTTTCCTTTTTCTTTATTAACGAAGTTGTTTGCGAATTATAGTCAGAAACTCTCTCATCCAATCTTCTTTTTGCTTCATGTTTTAAAAAAAAATCTCTCGTCTTCCCAATCAAACGAGACCATTCAAATAAGGCCATTTAAAAGTCAATTACTCTCGCATTAAGAGGCCTTCCGAACCCTTCCGAAAGGGACTATTTAAAAGCCTCGAAGTCGTTAAACCTTCCTTGGCGATTCTATTTGAACGAGGCTGAATGAAGGCATTGGGTGACTCGCACGTCGGGTAAACATGACAAGACAAAATCCAATTAGTGGTCAGGACTAGCTGTGGAGGACAGCACTTGTTTAACTTTCAATTCGTGAAGTTTTCTTAATTGTGACTTGGGGCGTCAGGAAATGTTTTAAAAGTTTCAGACTGTGCCGGAATAGTAGCCTTCACAATGTGATAAAGTATTCATGAATCATATCGGATGGAATTGTAACCATGGAAATTCAAGATTTGCTTATGGAGAATAATTGGTAGAAAGTTATTTGATACATTCTGATTAGATTAAAATATTATTTACACGAGTAACTGTGAATGACTAATAAGAATATCTCAAGAAGGATTCTTTGTTACGTGTATTTATTTTACTTAATAATATAAATATACTTTATAATTTTTTATTACTCATAATATAAATTTACTTTATAATTTTTTATTACTTATAATATAAATTTACTTTATAATTTTTTATTACTTTATAATATAAATTTACTTTATAATTTTTATTTCTTTATAATATAAATTTACTTTATAATTTTTATTAATTTATTATATAAATATACTTTATAATTTTTTATTACTTTATAATATGAATATACTTTATATTTTTCATTACTTTATAACTTTTTTATTCAAAAATGTTTTTTTTATTTTGAAATAAATTTTATAATTGCATGGCATGTCGTATTTAGGTATTGTGGCATCTTTCTACATGTGAAAAATTTTGTTTTTGTTTATATTTCTAGTATTTATTAGCAATAAAGAAAAATACATATCTTTGTGTGCGGTTGTATGATTTTTTTTATACTCTGCAGGCAGGTACATAGTAAAAAAGTTAATCACTAATCTTCAGCTTAAATATACTTTGTTGAAGCCGAAGTACACAAGATACTTAATATTTCAAAAGTTCCTGGAGAATCAGGCAGTAGCCAGATAAAGTTAATTTTATAAAAAAAAATATTGATGAAAAACAGATATCAAAATGCTAAATTTTATAGGATCCATTTATGTTTTAACTAGAAACAAATAAATATTTTTTACGTTTTATCTAATATTGATTCAATGAATAATTAGCTATTTGGACTATATGCTTGTTGTATTCTAGAAATTTGATAAAACCAAATTCTCTGACAAGAATTATTTGCATGAAGTCTAAAAATTAACTATTACATGACCATATAAATAAAAATTTAGTAAATTTAAATTATTTACTTGAATTATAATGAAATGAAGAAATTCATATCTAGAATATTTAAATAACGACACAAAATGATGTAATTTTTACTACGGATATAGAATATAACTTTAATCAGTAGTCACAGAAATAAAATGAATAAAACTGAATTTATAATGTGAAAGTCTGAATTTAAATTAAGTAGAATTTCAAGAATTTCCTTATTTTCATGGAAGCAAAAGGAAAATTAAAGATTATAGCTATGGAAATCAATGGTATCTAATTCCTTAAGATGCCACGTAATGGGTGCAAAAACATGTTTAGCATAAACTAATTCTCTTAGAATAATTCATGCATTTATGTTTCTTTCTAATATAAGTTTTCCTTTATTAAAATATCCCTTTCTTATTTCAAAAGAGCTTTTATATAAATTCAAATATTTAGCTATTATGCCATCTTTCTAAGCATTAAAAAATTTATTTACAAGAATATTTCTTGTATTTCCTAATAATAAAGATGAATATATGACCTTTATATGTTTGTGTTAATATTCTGAAAACAGATGCAGAATACAATATCAATCTCTAATTTTCAAAATGGAAATACTTTGTCGAAGATAAAATATACTTAATCGAAATTAAATATTTCCTATGAATATATTCTATGAAACATATTCTCTGAGAGGTAGCATGGTGCCAAATAAAGCTATTTTAATCAATAAAAATTCTGATCTAAATTAGAAATTCAAGTATTCATTTGAATAGAAAATTATTTTGGTTCTTTAACCATAAATAGATAGATATTATTAGCTTTATACATAATATTAATGATGTTTCAATGAATAAATAAGACATTTCATAGTATAGTTTATTGCAATTATGTAACTGTGGTCTCTAAACAGAATTATCCAAATAAAATATTAATTATTTGCATAGATTAAAAACTGAAATGGAAGAATTCCCATATAGGAATATTTAGAATTTTATTTAAATATATGACGCAAAATGATAGGAGATTTAATTTGCATTTAGGATATAATTTTAATCCAGCGTCGCCAGTTTAAAATAAATAAAATAATAAAAAGTCTGTAATTTCCGAAATTCAAACTTTAAGATGTTCATTATTTTTATAAAAGAAAAAAATCCAAAATTGTTTACTTTGGAAATCAATAGGTAATATAAAAGAATTCTTGCTGCTCTTCGATATTATCTATATATATTTAATTATTAATGCCCCAAGCATATATATAATTCATCAAGATAGTAAATATTGAATTGAAAAAGACATTTTGCATAAATCAATGCTGTTAGGATGCTTAATATACTTAGAGGTGATGTCAAAATACTGGAATTACTTTCAAATCAAAGATTAATGTTTTCTACACTTGTTTGAAATCGTCCAACGTTGTAATTTCAACAAAAGATACCTATTTAGACTTATTGCCAAAGAAAGAAGGATAAATGATATGCTTCAATTCATTATAATTTTTTTTCAATACAACAGATGTAAAAGTCTGAAATGACAAGAAACAAAAAATTGCCACAATCATGGTTTGTAATCATGGAGTCAATTCACATGTGTCTCTTTCATCCAATTTTGGACCAGAAAGCAATAATCATTTGTTCTCTTTTCTAAAGCGTTTAATGGGCTCCATATACTAAAAATTTCAAAATTATCCTAGTTCGTTTATTCTGGGATTCCATTGCCTCACAAATATATCAAGTTTGCTAAGAGTTGTATTTAAGATTTACAGAGAAACTTACAAAACTAATGGCACTGAAAGTGAATCAAAAATTGCAGAAATAAAGCATCGGAGGATAAATTTTAAGATTCTTTAAAGTAAAAGGCGCAATTTTCTATTTATTCTTTCGTTTATAAATAAAAGTTTTAGAAGGTAAAAAAGAGTACATTTCCTACTTTTCATGGAATATCATAATGAGGCTTTATCTTTTGTAAATTTAATCACATAACCCGTTTACGAAATAAAATGTGTCATATTTCATAGTATTTTCGGTCTTGAAACTTTTAAGGACCTTTAACTACATTTTATACCTAATTTTTTTAGTTTGATGATATAGATTTCTAGACTTATCATAAAAGTAAAACAAAATGAGACTAAACTGCCTCTATACATGTCTGAAGAGGAGCATTTAGAAATTCCCCCATCGAAGACCGAACTATTTATATTTAGGTAGATATTGATGATGATGATCTTGCGTCCACTTTACAACGAAAAGAGGGGGTGTAGTAGTATCTGAGGGTATGGACCATTGAGCACCCGAGGGGAGAAGTATGACTTCTAGCTCATATGAGGATTACACACACACATTCGCTTGCACAACCCCTTTTTACAGGGTGAGCACATTCACACAACTCTCAGAAGAACAATCATGCCTTAATTGTTACTCGAACCCAGGCAGCCCAAATCACGAGGAAGATGCACTACCTCTGTGCCAGCACTAGGTCGATATTAACTATCCTAACTGTATATAGATGTGTAACTCTAGTATATAGATAACTCATTAACAAAATTTATAAAATATCGCAAACAAATTTTTCTACGTAAGTGTAGTTATTTTAGAGGAAAGGAATTTTATTTTCAATTGAACGAATAATTCCATAATTTAAAGAATTATAAAATAAACTAAGGATTGCCTTTGGAAATTAATTACTTCTTACATATTATATGGTTTATGCATCAAAAGCATTCAAGATCTTGAAAATTTTTATGTAATGTTAATTAAATTTGTTAAAACGAAGTGCTATTTTTAGTTACTAATTTATTATACATACTATTTAGTATAACATGACAAAAATCTTTAAAGATTTGCATCGTAAATGCATTGAGAAAATCCACAAGAACTTTACTAGAAAGATCTTTTTAAAATTATCATCGCCAATTGAAAGTGAGTAGATTTTAACAAATAATCTATTATATAAAAAAAATCCAGTTTTCTGCATCTTAATGAAAGCGAAAATTTGATTTTAAAACAAAATCTCTCAGAGTTTAAATCTTTATATCGCTTAAATCAATATTAATTTTTTCGCCAAGCCAATAACTAACACAGACATCATTGCCATCAACACAAAATTTCTTGGACATTGATCTGATGAAAGGTCCCTCCGTTTCGAAATACTGATTGCTACAAGATGCATATTAATTGTGCCTTCTATATGCAATAGTGAATATTCAATCCTTGAAATAAGTAGTCTAGAATGAGTTGCGAAGTGTAATGTAACTCCAGTCCATGGTTTATACCCAATATTAGCTAAAATCATCAATATGAAACATTGACCTTTTAATTACCGATGTCGACAATAACTTGAACAGAGTGTAATAGATACAAATATACTAAATGCTAATTTTTCTTAAGGTTATGATTCGTATTCCATCACTTTAATATTTTAAGATCTAAGTTAAAATTATCGGTCCAATTTACCAAATTTTTTGTGGTATTTTCAAAAATAAATTAAAAAAAGATTTTAAAAAATCTGCAATGCATATTTCAGTGTATCATATCATTTTATCTACTTGATTCAATTAATAGTATTGCCACTTTTTTTCTTTGTATCTTAACTAAAGGTTAGGTCATATAAATGCATAGATTAATGAACTATATTCTATTGTTATATTGATCACACAAATCTACTTTCAGCAAGTAATTCAAAGAAAAATATTATGACTAATTATTGACATTTTTTCAGAACTGAAATATAGAAACATTTTATGAAAACAACAATAATATAAAGGGTAAATCTGCTATGCATATATCAATGCATCATGTCAGAACAGCACTTCTTGAAAGGTCAAGCATCCCGTGCTCTTGCAAGTTAAATTATATTTTTGTTCATTTTAATTGTTTCATTGAATTGGTCATTTTAGTATTACAAACGATCTAAAAAAACAGTCTCGCATTGATTGTTTAAGAAAATTATAGCATTTCCTATTTATTTCATTTTATGTAATCACAGGCTGAAAACTATATTTTTCTACGTTTTATTTTCTGTAATAATTGCATTATTTTTTTAATCAGAACTTTTGTAAACGCAATGGCAATGCAATACTTAAAAGCTGATTTTTCGATATGCTCGTGCAGCTAATAAAATTTCAATTTTTTTGCCTACGGATTAAACTGTTAATTTTTCTTCTACGGATTGATTTTTTTCTCCTACGAATTTTTGTTGATGCCAAAAACCTCACCCAAAAATAACGCCATATTTTAATATGATAACAAAATCACTCAAATCATTTGCAACTCCATAAAATTAGACGTTTCTGCTATCTTAACTTAGATTTTGAAGCAACTCGAGGACTGTTTTGACACAGATCTAACTGCAAGAGTAACACAAAAGCGCAGACAGAACTAACAGGGTTTCTCTAAACTTTCATGTCCATTAATATGGGTTTCGGTATATGAAAGGATCTCAAACTCAGATCTGTCTTCTAGTAAAACGCATTAAATGGAAGGAGGTACTTCTGAATATAACTAGGAATTATATCTGACTTTTTCAATGATAAGAAACAATTTTTTTTTAAAAAAAGGCTTTCTTTAATTATTAAAGGTGCGCCTAAAAATTCAAATTATGTTTTAAACATTACAATAATTACGTTAAATAGATGAACAAACGAAAGATGGACCAAAATGGAAGTAGAGCAAAACTGAAAAAAGGGATAAACCAAAGTAGAAGCTCATAAGTAAAAGAAATCCGGCCTGATGAATTTCTCAACGTTCATCCTCATGCAGGAATTCCAAAAAAGGAGGGGGGGGGATTTTGTAAACAGATTTTGACTATTGTCTAAAGAGGAAAAACCATCCGCCGTGACCCGAAAAATCCCCAAACTCAAAGACTAAGAAAAGCGCATCATATTTAGCGAATCATAGAAAAAACAAACAAATAGATACACAAAAATAACCTAAAGCAAAATAATCAACATATAATAATAAACAATTAAATATTAGAAATAAAAACCTAAGAACATACCACTAGTCGATAGAGTAATAAAAGTTTTGTTACAGGTGCCTTCCTTTGAAGACATCAGGAAAAAGACATGCAAGGCTATAGCGCCCAAAAGCCTTAAATGATCGAGAGTAGGAAAAAATATGTTTAAGTATCTGTTAAGAAAGTACGTTAAATATATATACAATTTCCAATTATGTTATCATATATTTTAGTGAATATAATACTTATAATTTCAAAACTCAATTTAAAAATTAATCAGCAAAGGATTAATGAAAATTTATTTTTAAATAACTATCCGTTTTTCAATATAAAGAATTGTATCCAATTCATTTAAGGATTGGCTTTATTACTTTTTAACAAAATCCTAGATAATATTTAAACTAAAATCTTAAAGCAACAAATTTTCACAAAACAGGCAAAATAAATTTGAAATTATTCTCAATTTCTATTCAACATATGAAACTTAATTTACACTTCTAGATCACTTGCTGAAATAACATAACAAAATATATAATGCAGCAAACATATAAAACTTTGGATTCAAATGTTCTGTAAACATACATAATATTTATTACCATAATAATGTGTAGACAGGAACGTGGCTGTGCATAGAACAACAAAAGTTAAATTTTCTTATATGGTTGTGGCAAAACTGCTTTCATGTACCCAGGATACTATTTCGCCTCTCAAATGTTGCTTTCTTTTACTATTGCCAGTGATAGTTGACACTTGCAACAAAAACCGCAACCTTAGTGCGAATGGTTGCGGTTCTAAAATTACATTTCAACTCTGTTGAGTGAAACAATTCCTGGAAACCCAAAGGCTCTCTTTTTAGCTTCATCTCACTAGAATAAAGTTTTGAATGGAAAGGAAGAGAGTTTCTTACCTTTCATGAAATACTAGAATGAGAATTTAAAACTTTTATTTTTGTCCTGAGGAAATAAAATAATCATCTGCGAAAAGAATATTGTGAAACTTTTTGTGAATATTTTGTTTTGTATCATGGAAAAAAAATAAAAAAAAATTTAATTTGAATTACAAATCTATAGAATGATTTTTTGTTCTGAATTATCTTTTTATTTTATTCTTTCAATTTAATTAATACTTAAAAATAAATAATTGTGTTTTTTTATTTATTTCATTGT
>JAOUZG010008087.1:3136813-3148921 GCA_026289955.1 Argiope argentata | reverse complement strand
TATATATTCAAAAGAAAAGCTATCTGATGTTAGATATTTAACAGAAATTTCAAACGTTCATTAGTTTTAGAGAAAATAAAGTAATAATTCTTTGAAATGAAACATTTTATAGCTGTGATTTTTTGGTATCAATTTTTATCTTGGCTCGAATAATAAAATCAATTCTAATAAAATTCCTCAAAAAGTTAGTGGTGTTTTTTTCCCCTTATTTTAATACAATAAGAAGAAATCTATTCATTTTTCCCTTCACACTCTGCCTTTCAGTTATTATCTTAATCAAGCATCTGTATACAAATTTTTCTTTAAATATAAAAATTTTCATATAAAATATATAATTTTCTTATCAAGAATACAAATAATGATTAGGTTTTTATTTTATTTATTTATTTATTCATTTGTAAAAAAATCCGTTAGCCGGGTGGCAGTGAAAAATTGCGAAAGTAATTTGGCAAAATTCTACATTATTTGGTGATTTTTGCTTTAACATCACTTTAAGAATTTTGGAGGAATTCTACAATATTTGGCGTACCTTCATTTTAATTTTCAATTGATGCAACAACATAATTGCATAATTTCGCAATATCTAAATTAAATGCCATATATAGAATCTTTGTTCCTAAAAAATTGGCAAGAGTAAAAGGATATACTTTCGATTGTCAATTTTATCATTAGGTGTAATATATTTATATGTATAAATCGATTTTCACCAATTTTTTATTAGAGAATTCTTTGAAATTTAGTTAATTTTTAAAATTAAATTGCTTATCATTCCTTTTTTCTACAGAGCAAATTTGTTGTAAGCCTTAATAATTACCTGAAAAATCAAAGAAAACTGCGTTTTGAAAGAGATATTTGAAAATATTTACATTAAACGTCATTAGAACTTCCTTAGGAATATTATCTATGAATTATAATAAAATGCATGTTTGTTATAAAATATATAATATTTCATGAAATAGTTTTAAGAGTTTTATGGTTTCAAAATTTCAACTGCTTCATAACACCTATTTTTCCGTTTTATTTTTTGAAATTTCAGTTTTGAATATTTTTGGGTTATTGAATCTATAGTTAATAATTTAGTCAACTAATTAATTTTTATATCTGTACATCCTATTATAAAATATTAGTACTACTACTTTATTTTTCCATTTCAATATTTTTACTTTACAATTATTGAAAGTTTGAATATTGTCAAATTTGAAAATATTAATGTTATAATTGTATTTAAAGTATTAATCTGATAAATTAAGCAGTCATATTATGCATATTCATACAAATCTTATTGTAGCGTATTCGTCATATTTATGTAGTACTAAATGCACACCACTTACAAAAGTTTTAATTTATTGTATTTGAATCTGATTTAAAGAAGAATTTCTCAATCTAGAAAAAAAATGTATCACATTCTACCAATGTATTAGTATTCTTGTGAATGTCTATCAAAAATCTTTCTTTCAAAATTTGTTTCAATTATATAAAAAATGCATTAGAAAAAGAAACTCACAGCAGGATTAATATGTATTAAAGTTAATTTTCAATTTGTGTAATGGAACAAATCTCACATCACGAAAAACGTCACTTAATACAATTCATGTATAAAACTTACTCTCGATTTTCAATTTAATTATCAAATCATATAAGTTTTAAATTTGAAATGTATTAGAAAGAGTAATTACATTTTTATTATTATCTGGATTATTATAAAAGACCATTTCAAGAATTTTAAAACACCACACACACAATTGTAACCGCAATTGTAATTTTAAAAATCTGACAATTCTAATTTATATTACTATTAATTAAAAAAATATTTGCAATTTCAAAAATAATAATAATAAATTTTCTTTTAACCGAATTAAAAATTTTCTGAAGTTAAGGCATCCACTAAGATCAACAACACTGTAAATACAAGAATATTTTTAAACAACGTTGCCAAATCTAAATGTCTTCGAATTCTTTATTGCCAACCCATTGTTCGAAATAAACGTTCTAAACCATGCATTTTTACGTTTCTTCCTTCGTGACTCACTCATGATTAGAAATCAGATGAAAGGAAATTTCATTCTTTCCTTTCTCCATCAGGTAATCAACGGTTGAATTTGTGCGCCTCAAAATGAAACACTTCCTTCTATTACTTTTTTTCTTCTTTCGAAAACTTCTTCTCCTCCCCCCCCCTAGACTCCCACCCTATCAAATAAGGCCATTTAAAAGGTAATTACCCTCGCATTAAGAAATCGTCAGAATTCTTTCAAAAGGGGAAATTTGAAAGTCGTTAAACCCTTTTCGGCGCGTCTTTTTCAACGGACCTGAATGAAAGCATTTGAAGTCTCGTGCACTGGGCAAACATGATAAGACAAAATTCAATTAATGGTCAGAACATTCTTAAAACGGCATCGCTTGTTTGACTTTCATTTGGTTGTCAAGTCAGAGTTGAGATAGGCTTTTGTAACTTTAAGATGCACTGAAATGACCATTGGGGTTTTAAAGGAATAATCCTGAATCTGTGCTGTATACAAAGGATTTCAATACAATAAAAATATAAATTTGAAAACTCATTTGCTGGGAAAGATAAGTTAATGTATTATGATTTAATTTAAAAACTATTTATCAGATCATTTCTTCGCAATTTGTCATCAGTTATAGAATTCTAAAATAGTTTTGATTATTCTATTTATTATCTTTTTTAATGGAATATAGGAATTTGAGCTTCCTGAATCCAACCTTACATATTTTAGAGAATAATTATTCTTGTGGATTTCATTATAATTTCATTCATAATCTTTGTTTCAATTATTTTAATAAATATTGATACTCTTCCATTTAAATTTAATTTATGGATTAAATATATCAAGCAAATGTTGAATATTTATATATTTAAGTATTTTCCATTTTCAATGAGATTGCAAAAAACAAAAGAACTGGAGATATTATTTGTATTTCACGATATTGTAACCCAATGTTAAATATGTCTTATAATATTATAATGATGCTCAGATTTTATTTAGAAGGATGAAATCTTTCATTGTTTGAGATAAGTTTCAAATAGTTTATAACTTTCCTTATGCAAATTGTTTATGGTAAATTTAATAATATTATTTATATTTTAGCATCTGCAAATTTTACGAATCTGCAAATTACGAAGAATTACCTACTTTCGTAATAATATTTCCTGCTGACTTTTCCCCCTTGTTAAAAATAAAAAAAGGAAGATTTCTATATTTAGAAGATTTAGTATAAGGTAATTTTAATGAATTTTCCAACCATTCAATTTACGGTTAACGTAAGAACTAAGCATTAAAGAAAAAATGTTATATACATCGGTTTTTTAACACCGGATACTTTCCCATGATATAACTGGATACCAGTGTTTGTATATGGGATGTGTTGTATGTCTATTAAAATTTTACATTTAAATTATTGTGTTTAGAAAGGGCAACACTCAGAATTTAGGAAATTATCATAATTTAGGCTGAAAATTTCAGAAAAATTAATCACGGCGAAGTATATAGTTACCAAATGCGGTTTGTTAATAGCGAAAGCAATATTTTGTCTTATTATTTCTGTTCATATTGATAAAAAAAGAAAACACAGACAGTTGTAATAATTTCATGCGTAATATGATGCCTTAGCAAAATTTAGTGAGCGAACATTTATTTAAAGTATTTCATTCAATTATAATACATAATTTTTGTTTAAATAGACATAATTAGCTCTGTATTATCATATGCTAAATGAATCACCCATTTTATTTATTATTATTATTTTGAGAAAAAAATATCATAACAGAAATATTTCCTTTGTCTTTCAAAAAATCAGAATTTTTACTTTAATTAAAAGTCACATATTTTCTGACTTAAATGTTTTCAAATCAGAAGATTTAGAGAAAGGAATTACTGGTTTTTCGTTTCAGCCATAAAATTCCTCGATAAAATCCAAATTTTGGCGAATGAAAAAGAATCTACAAGGTATTTCCTCTTAATAGATATAGAGACTGCTCAAAAGCAGAGTTTGTAAGGAAACAGCATTCTGAAACATTTTATAATGTTTTGTAAAACTATATGTGATCTTTCAGGTTAAAGGATAATAGTGTTCCAAGTGGAACAAAAAGTAAACTACTCATCCCAAATTAGAAATAACAATAATACGAATATGATATTCATATCGATAATAAAGCAAGTATTTTAGAAGCATTTAAATTCAAAATTAAAAGGCTGTTAGTAAGGGTTATACAGCTAATTCCTCTAAATATACACATTAATTTGGATGATAATAAAGAAAATCTGAAAAAGCGAAAGCCAGCTAGTTAACGAAAATGGCAACTCAAAATGAGCAGACCTTTTTGAGTATTAAACTCCTATATATAGAATAAAATTGAATCTAAAACCTTTCATTCCATGCTGTATGTAAAACATTTTTTGTATATGTAAAGAAACTTACTTTTCTTAATTAATCTCATTCTTTGATAAATAATTGATAAGAGACTGTGAAAGATCTAACGTTGGATAACAAGAAATTACGCTTTAATCCTCGAAAGCCCCGGCTGCACAAAAATAAATTCCACCTGAACTCAAAGTAGAGACTTGCAGAGAAACTTGTAGAAATTAACAGAAGGCAGGGGCAGACCAAATCAGTAAATAAATCAGAAAACAACAAGCGTAGGATCATTCTATTGCAATGCATCCAACACAAATAAAAGAAAAATGGCCGTATTGCTTAAACCTCTTGCGATTATACAGATTTTCCAAAAAGTCATGGAAATTTCCAGAAGAACCTTCAGATTATTGCTAGTACAAAATTTTACAGATTTTCAAAAAGGTTATGGAATTTTATAGAAGAACCTTCAGATCTCTATTCCTAGTAAAAAATTTATATTTTTGTATTTGACACGATCATCTATTTTATCATCAAAAATTAGCCAAGAATACAGTGAATTTTGACCAGCATAGATATCTCATCTTTCGCCCTCTCTTAAGATTATAAAAATATTATGATTATGGAAAAAGGAAATTCAGTTCTTGTAAACTATTTTTAAAGCATTTAGCCTTTTTCAGTCTCATAAAGTTTAGAATTTATAGTTTTAAATAATATATAAGCAGGTATAAATTTATCCGCATGACACATAGCATACATTCAATAATTATATAATCCAGAGTATTACTCAAACAATGAAAAGCAACAGTACTTATATGGCGATAATAAAATGTTTAAACATTGCCCATATGCATTCAGAATCTAATTTCATTTCCTCTCAAATACTGTAGGTTTTACTATTGTGAGTGGTGTTTGAAACTTATAGCGAAATCCGCAACTTCGATTAAAATATTTGCGGTTCTAGAATTGCCTTTCAACAGTTCTGATTGGAAACAATGGGCATTCTTTTCCGTTTTATTTCGCATGCTGGAATAAACTTTTGAACGGAAAAAAAGTGGATTTCATTCTTTCCATGGGATATTTGAATGAGATGTTAAAGCTTTTCTTTCTGCGAATATCAAATGCTATAAAATGCGGTAGAAAACAATAGGAAAACTTTTCTTGGCTATAAAATTGTTTAAGCTATGGCAACGTATTTTAATAAAGTTTTTTTTGTGTGTGTGTTTAATAGGAAATTTTTCATTTAGCAACCCAAACAAAATTTAATAATTGTTATTTTTTTTCCAGATCTAAAAGTTATGATTTTGTCACCTGCAGAAACCGAATTTTTAATACTTTAACTCCGAAATCAGTTAAAAACACAAATATATATATTATTATATTATGTATTAAATATTATAAATTATATTATATTATTAAATATTATAAATTATATTATATTATTAAATATTGTAAATTATATTATATTATTAAATATTATAAATTATATTATATTATTAAATATTGTAAATTATATTATATTATTAAATATTGTAAATTATATTATATTATTAAATATTATAAATTATATTATGATATATCTGAGCATAAAAATAATTTAATTAACCTTATGTCTATTAAATTCAAATAGGATTAGGGTATAGTTATATTTAAATGGACAGTTTCGAAAAGAAACGTTCAAAATGTTCTTTTCATTTGTCACATCCATGAACATTTATAAGTAATTTAGAAGAAAGATTTACTGAGTAAAAAGGTAGTTTTGTTTTCTGAAATTTTAAATCTGTTTTGCTAAAACATTCTTTTGTGTGTTTTATAGATAATAATAAGTTTATTGATGAAAATTTAATAAATTTAATAAAAACACTATAAAACTAAGTCTGAAACATTTATTTATTATATTTAATAACAAATAGTACTTACTATATTTATATTTTGATTTTAAGAATGCAAGTATTGCAATACATATTGAGAAATACTGTTTGTTTGCTTAAAACTTGTAGTCAGTGAAATATTGATTTCCACTTGAAGCTAAAATTACTCTTTTTAATCAATCACTTTTTAATGTCACACGTTTTTTAAATTGACAAATAAAAAATTAACTTTAAAAAAATTAATCGAAATTAATTCTTCAGAAATTTATTTTTTAATCATAAAGATTAATAATTAATATTTAATAATTTGCACTTAGTTTAAATTTAAGTGAATTAGTTGTGAGAATTTGAAATATACTGACAACTCCCAAATTCCAAAAAATATTAGAGAAATGAAAAATATGAATATAAAAATCTTAAGTGTTAGTTTTTTGATGAAATATCAGAAGAACATTATTCAGTTAAAAGTCCTTTATTCAAGATCCACAAATAACGAATAAAAAATTTTGAAGTTCCATTCTTGTCCTGATGTAACATGTTATTCATACTTCACTTCGAGTAACCATCAGCTCACATTATTTCTATTATATTAATCAAATGTGTTTAGTAAATTTAAATAAAGCCTCAATTTTCTATAATTTTTATTTTTAGGTGTGTGTAAATTATAAGATTAAAACTGTAATTTATTTTAAGCTTTTCTTTTTTGCTGAATTTTTAGCAGTATTGGAATTAAATATTATTGTAGAAGAACATTGTGAAATAAATGGATATTGCCAACTAATCGAGTTGGGTCTCGTATAAAAATATTCTATTTTATGTTATATTATTTTTAATATTGACTTCAAATTCACTTATTGTTCTTATCTTGTTATCTGCTTTAATAAGCTTAAATAGATGATTATATTAGTAATAAAAAGTTTAAAAGGACGTATTGCATTTCCAAAAAAATGTTAGGATTTTTTTTGTCATATTGCAGATTGACATTCAGATACATTCATCTTAAAAACCAAAAATAATTTGAATCTGTGACTTTGGTTAAGATTTAAAACAATTAATTTTTCAAATATCATTTTTTAGGATATCATACGACTTTCTTGCCACACACTTCATTTTCAGATTGAATAGAAAAGATTACATAAAACTGAGCTTGAATTTGAAGATGTGTATAATATTAAAATTGATATAATACACAATATTAATGTATTATTAATGATCTTTTACATTTTTAAATGCTTTACTAATTATCTTTTATATTTTTATTGTTTTATTAATTAACTTTTACATTTTTAAATGTTTTATTAATTACCTTTTGAATTTTTAAAGGCTTTATTATCTACCTTTTAAATCCTGAAATGCTTTATTAACTACCTTTTGAATTTTTAAAGGCTTTATTAACTACCTTTTAAATCTTGAAATGCTTTATTAATTACATTTACATTTTTTATTATTTTATTTAATGCATTTTTTAGTGTTTTATTATTGACATTTTACAATTAACAATATTTTAAATGTTCGCTAATGTAAAAAAAAGGAAAGAAAATTATTAGCATTCCATTTTATATCTTGAAGATAAAAAATAAAGCATTAGATGCTTATAGTATGCTCAGTTTTATTATATAAGTGATGGTAATCTAGATAAGAGAATGAAAGCTTAAATTTTAAACAGAGAAAAGGCCAGTAGGTTTTTTTATAACATATTGGTTAGAAAAATTCAACGATAGCGAATTCTTTTAAAATTGTCATTTGTGTATGATTTTCCGTAGCTCCATGTTTAAAAATATAAATAACTTTTAAAATATTAAGATACAATCTTGAAATTCTGACTTATCGGTTAGAAGCGCAAGATCAGTGAAATAAAAATCAATCATTTGGAAATTTTTTGAGATAACTATCTTCACACCAAAATATTTGAGGTACATTCGGAGCTAAGAAATTAATACCAAAACATTTTAATTCAAATTATTTTAATTACAATTCTTTTGAAATTTATTCTAATTTGCAAAACAAATCAGGCTTTGAACTACATTTGAAGCTATATAAAATAATTCCAAAAGAATCAATTATCGATATAATGAATCTAATGCAAAAAATGCTTCGAAAATATTAAAAGTTTTATTTTTCTATAAAATATTTTACGGTCTGAATGAAAAAAAAAATATTCTATAACTTATTAAAGCAAAGAGCGGAAATTTGTTCAAATAATTAAATACATTTTTATTGACTGTTTGTAAATTTTTTTTGTACATAAAAAAACTGTATTAAGTACATCTTTATAGATGCTTCTAAAAGTGATAAAAATACATTTGCCTAAGGTTTAGATTTTGCAAATGATCTATCTCAAAATAACTATTTTTTATACCGATATTTTTTGTCATTAACTTTTTCAAAATAATGTTGGGAAAATGAAAACGATATTCCCTATAATTTTAATGAGTTCCAAAAACTTACCTGAATTTATTACATACTAAAAAGCACTGATTTTATTTATTTCAGTAGTGAAATTCTCAATTCTTTTTGCCGAGATACTAACAGAGATAATTTTTTAATGTTTATATTACTATGTAGATACAAGCAACTTTTTTATGTTTAATTGCATTTCTTTCTTTCTTTCTTTCTTTCTTTCTTTCTTTCTTTTAATGCTTTGATATAAAAAGTGTAAATTAAAAGGAAGTCATTTTTATAATGATTTGTTACTTTTTTCCTTGCATTGAAACTATTATGCAGTATGAAAAAAAATTAACTAAATAAAAAATATTCTCTAGGGGTCTTATAAATAGTAAATTATTTCTGAACGAAACAAAATTATTTTCATTTAATCTTTTTTAAAGCATAAGAAAGCTGTTTTTAAACCTCTGTTTACTTAAATACGAGTTGTTGAATTATTTTATTTAACAAAATTCTAACTGCAAATCTCGGTTTATTTCTGAAAGAAAGAGTTTTGTGTGAAATTAATTTGTGCTGTAAAATTGGTTATTGAAAATAATAAAAAAATATTTTTTTAAAAATGTGGATTTAAATAGTTTAGTAATGTATAGTTTATTTATAAGAGAAATGAAGAAATTATAATTATAAATATTGAATCAATATCAAAATATTCTACTAACTTTTTACTAAAAATCCACTGTTAAAAGTCCCATTTTGATTGTTGATATTTCATGAAAAATAACAATATTAAATTTTATTCGTGATTTTAAATATACTTATATGTGCTCCATAAATGGAGTTAATTAGTTTTTAAGAGTAAATTTGCATTGATTTACTTTACTCTTTCATTTAAGAGCTCATTGATATATGTTTTATATCATTTGATCTAAAAATATCCAACCCATCGTGAAGTAAATGCAGAAAAATAAAAAGCAAACAAGCCACAAACTAGATTCTGGTACAGCTAAGATGTCACTGTGCGTTGTAATACTATAAAATGTTCTGAGGTTTTACAAATTTGTGTTGCTAGCATAATATAATATTTATTTTTATTCCATATAATATTGAAAAATGTTTTTTCATTTTTCGGTTTAATCAAAAAATTTTACATGTAATTAACTCAATCAAATCAACTTACAAATGCAGATCCTCAATTTCGCATTCAAGAATGTTTGTACTGGAGACTGAAAAGAAGAATTGAAAATTAAATAAAATAAATATTTTCATTCGATTCTAATTGTAGATGATGTTAATAATTTTAAAATAAATTTATTAATTTGAAAACAAGATTAAAGTAATTAGTTATGAAACATGCAATTCAATATCAAAATCAATATCAAAATTTATTAATTTGCAAACAAGATTTAAGATGAAAATTATATGCTTATAGATATGTTCATATAAGTGTTAGATATTTCTGTCAAAAATCTGAAATGTTTTATATAGTATGATTTGGCTTATTTTTAAATTCAAACTTAAAAATTTGATAGTTATTTTTAGGAAAACTTACTCAAATGGTGAAAATATGAAAAAGTATAATCTCTTAGAGAATTCGGGTTTCAATGATAATTTAAATTTTAAATTGCTCAGTTTGATAATGCAAAATTCGAAGGAATCGCTTTGGTGCATGATATGTTGTTTATAATTAAATAAACGTAAAAAGTAAAAATACTAATTAATTAATTGTAATTTTATATATTATTTTAAGAGCACATTTGTATTGTAATTGTATATTTTGGAAATAGATGCATATACAATTGCGTTACCTTTTCAGAATATTTAAAATTGTATGTTTAGAATCAAATATGCTGTTATTATATTTTTGAAAATTTTATTATAATATGCATTTTTATTGTGAATAAAAATTTTATATTATAATTATATAATAATTCATATAAATATTACAACCTATATTCTTATCATGAATAATTTTTGTCCAAAAGTATCATCTCCAAATAAAATAACCATTGCTATTCAATAAACAAAAACATGTTTGGAATTTCTCTTTAACGTTATAATTCAGCATGTTCTAATTATTAAAAAAAAATTCTAAAGTGATTCGTAATTTACGACAACTTTGAATTATTAAAATCTACAAAACTCTTTTAATGCAGGAATTTAAAATTATACTTGCTCTAAAATCTTTAAAACCATATACTTCCTTAAAAGATGAAAATATTTCTTTTGGAAATGATATAACATATTATATGAAAGAAATTAATAAGTCATTTGATTAAATTTACAATTGATCAAAAACAAAATTAAAGATTCTTGCTCGTTCAAAAGTAAAAAGGAAATTTGAAGAACTATGATTAAATTCAGAAAGAAAAAAAAACAAATTTGCCAAACTACAAGTAAAATGCAGCCAATTTCTTGCATTGAAAGAAAATTCCTTTAGCAACTACAACCAACAAACAAGAACAGAATATACCAAAAACACAAAGCAATAATATCCTTTTCCTTATCTTTCCCTTTGCGAAATCTCAAGAAAGACGAGAAACTCTCTTCTTCCCAGTCTTTAAATTCGTAACATCAGAAACACTAAATTGCATTCCTGTATCTTCGAAAGTCGAGCTCTGTTTATTGCTTTCCTATTGAGAGAATGTAGCCCGAATGCGAGCCGTATCATTTGTCTTCGTGATCGCTCATTTTGGGTAAGACATCATATTTCAAGCACTTGGCTCACCGAGATAGCAATATTTAGTTGCCTCTCTGATCCACGTGGTAGTAATATCATCATTCAGATTCACTCAGGCTTCATTTGGTACTTGGTGGAGTGGCGCTCGATATTTCTGATTCTTTGTCTCCGTTGTCAAATGTAAACGTTTACAGTACAAAAGGAGCAATTTAACAATTGGAGGGAAGCTATGAATAGCAAGGGGGCAGTTCCTTTTCTTCCAAAAAATTCCTGTATTATCGAATATCTTGTTTCAAAACCATTATTATAGAATGTGATATATTATGTTCCTAATTTACATATACGATTTATGATGATTTATCATGTATGTATCTAGTATTTATTTGGTATATATATATATATCTAGTATTCATTTATGATAATTTATCATGTATATATCTAGTATTGAGTGGCACTCGATATTTCTGATTCTTTGTCTCCGTTGTCAAATGTAAACGTTTACAGCACCAAAAAAAGCAATTTAACAATTAGGGGGGAGCTATGTATAGCAAGAAGGCTGTTCCTTTTCTCTCAAAAAATTCCTGTATTATCGAATATCTTGTTTCAATACCATTATTATAGAATGTGATATATTATGTTCCTAATTTACAAGAATTATTTATGATAATTTATCATGTATATGTCTAGTATTCATTTGGTACTTGGTGGAGTGGCGCTCGATATTTCTGATTCTTTGTCTCCGTTGTCAAAGTAAACGTTTACAGTACAAAAGAAGCAATTTGACAATTGGAGGGAAGCTATGAA
>JAOUZG010008087.1:3116985-3130455 GCA_026289955.1 Argiope argentata | reverse complement strand
GTGTGTGTGTGTGTGTGTGTGTGTGTGTGTGTGTGTGTGTGTGTGTGCTAATCTACTACTTCACTAATGAATGTATGAGTTGTTGTTGTAACTCATGACACTTGCCATGGACAAGCCGAGCTGGTGATACATCGGTAGATTTTTTAGCCGAAGGCATGCGTCTCTTGCTTTCAAGTAGATCCAACTAGGGCCAAGAGTACGACTTTAGCTACACACTCATCACATTTGCTTGCACAGCTACTTTTTACAGGGGGACCCATTCACACGTCTCACAGATAGAACACAGAAGAACAACCATGTCCCAATAGGGATTCCAAAACATGAGAAAGTCGTACCAGAAACCTGGCAATGAATGAATGTAAAGAATGTTATTAGAAAGTTAGCTCGCTCTTAATTTCAAAGACTTCACTCAATCAGAAAAAAGATAGTGAAAAAAATTAATAAATAAGCATCAAACAGAAAGCTTAATCAAAGGAGGAAATAGGTTTAAAACTCAAAAGATAGTTAATAGAAATAACTTACCTATGGAAAAAACATTACCATATTTTCCAAAGCTATAAATCTCACACAACTTATTTTCATTGTCTTTAAACTCAAAAACTACATATTTAATAAAGTAGACTTCTTTTCTGTGCATTTTTTTTTACATTTAATAAATTTTTCACCTTAATTTACATTGTTATAATGCTTTTAAAATTACGACGGCAACTATACAACTCCTTCAAAACATAATTTTTTTGCATTTGCCAAATTTAAAATAATTATTTAAAAACAGATTCAATTGGACATTAATACCGAAATAGCATTTTCATTTACGCATTTAATCTACAACATATATATTTTCAATTTCTGACTACAATAATTTGCTGTGGAATGTTTCAATTTAATGTTATAATTTAAGTCGCATAAAATAAAACGAAAATGAAAAACTGAATTCCATATTAATAGTATAAAAGCCCACAAAACCAATAATTAAGACGAACAGCTTGGTCGCGAAAGATGACTAGTTTTCATAATTTCATGTCAGGCTTAGTACGAATACGTTTTTTTACTGGAAATACAATGCAAAATTAAAAGAACGCTGCGTTATATATAATTATTAGTAATATTAATTGATAATATTTTGACTTTGGATGCAAAAATTGATTCCTTGGCTTTTCTGTATAAGGCTACCAATATATTGCTATAAAGTTGATGTAGAAGAAAATAATGCCGCATTTTTTTTCCATTTTAAATCCATACCCTTTATCTGAATACATTTTTTGCATGTGATTTTGAAACCTCATTAAATACGCACCACCAACTTTCATTTTTCTTCTCATATTTCTTATAAGAGGTCACACAGCAGTTAAAAAAAGAATGCGTTTCAAAAAGGTTATTTCTTCCTAATATTTCATGAGTCACAAACAACTGAAGAAGAGAAGGAAAAACCGTATTTCGAGGACTGCAGATCTTTGGGAACGATGTAATTGCTGTGGAATCTTCCCATCTTCTTTCTGAAGAGCTTCTGAAAAGCCCTACTGAAGAGAAAGTGAGTGAAAGAGATATTTCGTTTTGCTTTTGTTCTGTTTCCTTTCTCAGTAACGGAGACCAGCTCTAAATTGCTTTATTTTGTTGGCATTTTTCTGCCTTTTTTAAAAAAAAGAACCAGCAGAATTTCAAAATACCATTTTAATGCTTAAGACGCGTGTGTTTTTAGTGATGAAAGATACTTCCAGTTTGTCATGTCCACAAAATTCCAATTTCAATGTACATTTTGAGGTACTTCAGAAAATATACTATGTTCCATGTACCTTATTTACTTATTCAAGTATGTAGATAAGTTACAATTGTGGTAGTAAGAGAAAGTGATTGAAATAAATACTTCCTTTTTCTTTTAATCTGTTTCGTTTCTAGGTAACGAAAACCAGCTCCAAATTGGTTTATTTTGTTGGCATTTTTCTGCCTTTTTAAAAAAAAACCCAGCAGAATTTTTAAATACCATTTTAATGCTTAAGACGCATGTGTTTTTAGTGATGAAAGTTACTTCCAGTTTGCCATGTCCACAAAATTCCAATTTCAAAGTACATCTTGAATTACTTTAGAAAATCTACTATGTTTCATATACCTTATTTACGTATTCAAGTATGTAAATAAGTTACCATTGTGGTAGTTTTGAGTGTAAATAAGTTACCATTGTGGTAGTTTTGAGTGTAAATAAGTGACCGTTAAGGTAGTAAGAGAAAGAGCGCAAAAGAAATATATCCTTCTGCTTTTGTTATGTTTCCTTTCTCAGTAACAGAGACCATTAAGCATTAAAATACCACTTTAATGCTTAAGGCGCATGTGTTTGTAGTGGCGAAAGAGACTTCCAGTTTTCATTGTCCACAAAATTCCAATTTCAAAGTACATCTTGAAGTACTTCAGAAAATACACTATGTTTAATGTACCTCATTTACGTATTCAAGTATGCAAATAAGTTAGTATTGTGGTAGCTTTAGTGCATAAATAAAGTACTGCAAGGAAATAGTACCCATATTGTCAATATACTCGTAGTTAAATAAGCAGTTTCAAGTATTCATAACTAGGAATAGTTTGTATTCTGTATTGCATGAAGTATTTAATATGAAAATGAATATTTATATTCAATATATCAATTATTATTATTATTTTCTTTTATATTATATTAAGGTAGAATATAATTCAATCCAGTCATTAATTCTCGCATTTATCCAAAAACGTTTTCTATCAATCCTATAGAGACGCGTGTACTGTAACTCAATAGTTGTTCTCACGCTAAGGTTTAGAACGGAAGGAGGGGTGCGATATCTTCTGAGGGTAAGTCATAGATAGACGCTCCGAGCCGCAACTAGGGCACACGTATTAATCATAGAAACGGAATGACCGGACTGCCGCAACAGCAACACTGGCAGAAATTGTAGTTGAGTCCTAATGGCCATCACCGGCTACGGTACAACTCTCTCCGAAGGAATGAAGTCCCCACATCAATGGGAGGAGCCTAACCCCCACCTATTTGTGTATCCAACGAGTTGGAGAGATCCAACCACCATACCGGAAGCCTCTCATAGCCAATTACGAGGTGCCCCCTCCGGAGGAAAGCTTCTGAGGGTATGGACCCCTCATCACCCGAGAGCAGAAATCTGGTTCTAACTCACACACGTCACAAAATCTTTTTACTGGCCGAACTCCATTCATTCATCCACAGATCGTAATTTAGATCTGGAACAGAGCACGATAGTCTCTGACCCAGTAGCCCCATTTTTATTACTCTCGATATGGAGAACTTTGGAAAATTGGAAATTTAAATGCTTGAAATCGTAGATATTTATTGTAGATTTTCGTAAATTTAATTTTTAAAAATTGATTTTACTGCTTAGTTGCATCATTAGATTGCTTTGTAATTGCTTTATTAAAATTCTGTCATCTAATTTATCGGGAGTAAATTGTTTTTATAAATGCATCATTTTCACTAAAAATTTAAATGTTTGTGGTACTTACGTATTATACCGTCCAACTTTATCGCCAAACTTAGAAGGTAAACAATAAAGTCAAAAGATGTCTTCACATCGATACATTTTCCTTACACTTTTTTTTGTAATATTTCTGAACATTATTCTAAACTGTAATTAGATTACCGATTTGAAAAGAATAAAATATCTTTTTAACTTCCAAGCTTCTAAACTTCAACATTTTAGCATGAAAATGCTTTATCCTCGTTGTATCTAATTTGATTGCATTATTCTGCGCGTCACGTTCTTTGCATAACACGATTAATAAAAGGATGCCAGTAATAAAACATTAACCTGTTAAAAAATAAAGTAAAAATTTCTTTTGATGCTGATACCCAAATAAAGCAATTTTTATTATACATTTAACATTATGAAATAAGTGAGACGGAAGATCTGAAGAAATATTAATTTGATTTGGATTGAAAAATTGCGTTTAAAAGTAATTTGGAATTTTTTTTAAAAAATTGCGAAATGCTACACATGATAAATATTGTTTGAATATTAAAGTTAAGTATTAAACTTTAAGTATATATTAAAGTAGAAAAATGGATTTTGTAAATTAATATGCTCCAAATTTATTATGAGGAAGATCAATGTGGTTTTAATAAATTTTTAATTAACTGTAATTAGGCTTTTCAAAAATTTTCATAGTGAAATATTTATTCTATATTACAGAAAATGGCTATTTGCCAAATTAATTCTCTAAATATAACAGTCTAGAAAATTAATCACTTTGTATGATTTTTGAATAGCACAATTAAAGAGAGTTAATTAATTAATCTTCATCAATATAGGAAAATATGTTAGTTTTATCAATACCATCAGAAAAGTCCTTAAAAAAAGACGTGGTCAATGGGGGTCAAATCAGAATGTTAATTCCGAAAAATTTCATAACTACTGGTCATTTTTTAACTAATAAGGAAATACATAACCCTTTTCAGAGCGTTTCTTTACTAGCCAATAAATGCTGCATTCTGGCTTCCTGACACAGAGGTAGCGCATTTTCCTCATGATCTGGATTTCCCGGGTTCGAATCTCGGTTAGGGCATGGTTGTTCCTCCGTGTTCTATCTGTGAGAAGTGTGAATGTTACCCCCTGTAAAAAGGGGATTTGTAAGCGAATGTGATGAGCGTGTAGCTAAATTCGTACTTTTGGCCCTAGTAGGCGCTACTTCAAACAAGAGATTATTATTCCGACTTAAATCTGATGATGCACCAGTGGGTTTGTCCATAGAAAATGCCAATAGAAACAACATAAATATCACATGGATATTTATAAGGCTTTCACAACATTAACGTAAGGTTTGAATGTGTGACTTTTCGTGCAATAAAGTATGGACAACCCGATAAAAAAACACATTTTGCAACTAATATTTTGCGGTTTTTAAAAATGGAGCGTTACATGATGGAACATATTGTTTTTATTGTTGAATAATATTTCAAAAATAATGAAAGCCTGAAGGCCACAGTTCGAAAATTTACGAATTAGTCAAGTAATTTAAAAACATTTAATTTTTATGGGATTATTTAAAGTCAAAGGTCTATGCCTACAAGTCCACAAGTATGCATGCATTGAAAAAGAAAATTCAAAGCTGCAATTACGAAATTTAGCCATATTTATCTAAAACTGCCATCCGACGAAAGAGTGCTTATATTCCAGCAAATCCATTGAGGCTATCTTCCCTTTGTGTTATTCCACACATAACCCTATCATATGTATTTTACGATTCAATAAAAATATAAGGATTTAAAGAAAAAACTGTGCGTTTTATTTAAATAAAATCCTTCCTTAACGGGTTATTTTATAGTGTAACGCTCCATTTTTACTAATCGTAATCTAAGTGCTACCAAATTATTTTTGATAGATTTATTAACACTTAACCGCACTCATGGTGGCAAATTCAAATAATGCATCAATTTTTATTCACTCTTTACAAAAGAAATATAAGAAATATTGAATATCTACCCACACCATTCGATATTTTTACTTATATTTTTATGACAGTTTAGAGAGCATTTTGTAATGAATTATTGATAGTTACTATTATTGCTAAACTAAAAGACACAATTTTTCTGTGGTACGTATTATTTAAGATAAACATGGAAGATCACTTATCACATTGTTTATGCCGCCTTTAGAAGTCAAAGGTAAAAAATTAAACTTTAAGTAGTTAACATGGTGTGTAAGTATTGCTTCTATATAATTGCTTTTTAAATCTTTTTGAATATTTGAAAATTATATACTCAGAAAGTTAAAAAAATTCTGCATTGATACTCACTAATTATATGCAAAATTAACTCATAATAAGTAAGTTTTTAAAAAAATTCAACAAATAACATTGTATTCATGTGTTTTCATCTTAATATATAATTTGGAATGTATCACTAAAATTTTCCTTTACTGTATTGATAGTATATCTTTATTAAAAAATTCTTTTGTGAGGTATTAAAGATTAGATTATAATATAATTAATTAAAGTACTTTATACAAATTGGTTATAGCTAACCAGAACGAAATTTCCATTAAATTAAACTTTAAAAATATTTATTTAGAAATAAAGAAAAGGATGTATCATGTTTTCATAAAAGGGATTTATTTTTAAAAAGAATTTAAATATTTAGAATATATTAACGTTTATACATTACTCCTTATCAGGTATTTTTCTCCTTAAAACATAATTTATTTATTTAGCAAAGATTAAATTGTGATTAAATTGTACTAATTTATTTGACATATAAAATTTTAAGCTGAATAAAAGAAATCTTAATTGCATAACAATTGAGATAAAAATATAAAAACTTAAAGGCAAATTTCTGACAGATGAAAATAGTTTGAAACGATTTAACATTCGTATTTTCTTTCCTTGGTTTACTCATACATTGACATTCAAATTTCCATTCAATAATTTGAAAACAGCATGCTCAATTTAGCTATCTTTATTATCATGTCAGAACATAATGTAATTTTGGGAAAGAGCTTTGTGGCATCAAGAAAATTCCGTAGGCGAAAAATTGAAATGCTATTATCTACAAGAGCATATCAAAAAATCTGCTTTTAATAACGCGCTGCCATTGCATTTACAAAAGCTCTGATTTAAAAAAAATAAGTAAATGACTACAGCCAATAAAACCTAGAAAAATGTCGTTATGGGCACGTGATTATATGAAATGAAATAAATAGAAAATGGGATATTTTTTAAACAATTAATGCGAGACAAAGTGTTTTGAATCATTTACAATACTAAAGTGACTCATTCAATGAAACAATTAAAATGAATAAAAATATAATTTAACTTGCACGAGCACGTGGTGTTTGGCCGTTCAAGAAATGATGTTCTAACATGATATATTGAAATATGCATAGCAGATTTCATTTTAATCTTTATTATTTTGGCTTCCTTAAACTTATTCAAATCTATCTTTTAATATGAATTATATTCAGATCTCAGTATGTTAAGAAAAAATATCTACTCATCGCAGATATAATAAAAATGAGGATTCATTTAAAAGAGTGCGAATTCCCTTCTCTATCTGAAAGAGTAACAGTTGCCATTATTTCTACTAAATGTTCTAGAACTTTTTTTATCAAAATAATCAAAGCTGCACTTTAATCAATCTTTCGCTCACTTCGTCTTCAACAAATTTCCAAAGACTTTAAGAAACGGTTAAACTTCTCCGTCTTCTGTTTAAAAGGATTTCTTTTAATTTTATTTCAACTAGAAAGTGTTAGAAATCAACACTTGTCGTCTGCTCTAGTATTGATCGTAATCTCATTATACAGACGAGCGAGCAAGAAATTCCACCTTATTAAACAGGTTAAAAGCGTAATATGTATCTACCCATCTACCCATGTATTATGTATCGAATGTTATACTTAATAGACACTTTCGTTTACTACCTGCTCAGTTCGTTTTGAATCATGCTAGAGCTCACGAGAATAAAGAAATTCTTTCATTAAAGTAAGCAATCAAACGTTTCAAGGATAGAAAAGCCTAAATTCAGCTGTTTGGAAATTGAATAATATTTCCTAGTTTATTTTTTATACTCATACAAAATTCTAAACTTTTAACTTACAATTTAATCACAATAATTATCTTTTCCTCTAAGTTCTTCCTCCAATAACTAGCTGACGCAATGAAAATTCTATTATTAAGGTAAAGATTCAAAGTAAGATAAATAGATACGGATCAAATATACATATTATTAAGTATTTACTTTTCTTGTATATAATCCACAAATTTGTTCTAAGGATTTTCAAATATTAAATATTTGAGGCCCAAATTTTCTCAAATAGTACCGTTACATTTACGGTTATAAATATTTGAAGGCTGAAATAAATTAAATGAAATTTTCTTTCTGTATATTATAATTTATTATATTTTGGGATAATTATGAATTTGTTATATTAATATAATTTTTTTACACTTTATTGCTGATTTTTAATGCCTTTATCATACGATGTGGAATTTCTGAAATACAGCTGATATTTTTCATTGATTTATTTTGAATTCATTTACTCCTTCTTCCCAACTCTATGCTATAAATGTTTGTACGATTTAATAATTTGTTTATATAAATATTTCAATATGCGATTCATTTTTTTTATTTATTCATCAAATAAGAAATTTAAGTGGTGTACGAAGTTGATGTAAATAAATATTACCAAAGCAAATTTAATAAATAATTTTCGATCTCAGATATTTCTCTGTATTACTTTTCTTGCTTAATTGCTTTTATAAGAAAGAATTATGAGGGCAAATCAAAAAGTCTTTGCACCTATTTTTAAGCCAAAATACGGCTGTGAATACAAAGCGAACATATGCATTCCCAGCAGTGAACGTTCCTTGAACCGCACCGGCCGTACCTGCCTTTTCCTCCGACGAGTGGCACTGCTTCATTTAAGATGGCGGTTGATCTTCAGACCTCCACAGCTTATGAGTAGCGAAGTGTTATTCGTTTTCCAGGCAGCCAGGGGCAAACGTCCCTAGATATCACATGGAAATACACCCCACGTACGGGGAAAAGTGTATCGCTGTGAGAAGTGTTCAATGGTGGTGTCGTGAGTTTCAAAAAAGTCATGAAGACTTGCATGATCGTGAGCGTTCACTGGGAGAATCTGGAACACCCACCTTACAATCCAGTCCTTTCCCCAAGTGATTTTCACGTTTTCAGTCCACTGAAGAAGTGTCTGGCAGGGCAGAGATTCACATGTGACGAAGAAGCCAATAACGCGGTCCGACGATGGTTCCACAGGCAGCCGGAAGAATTCTACCACGGAGAGATCTCTAATTTAGTGATGCGATGGGGAAAATGTCTGAACCGGTGTGGTGACTATTTGAAGAAATAATGTAAGTATGTAGTATAGAACGTATATTTTATATACCTGTTTTTGGCTAATAAAAAATAGGGGCAGAGACTTATCCTAAATACTTGTAAGAATCACGCAAATGCATGATGGATAGGACAAAGATATCATCTAGCAATCTGTTGAATTACTTGTAAGAACCACATAATATGAATGGCGGGTAAGCCAACGATATCATCTAGCAATCTGTCAATTTTCATTTCATCCATTGCTAAATCATGTTTGTATTTGAAGAAAAACAATATGATATTATGATTTTTTAGTGATAGGAGTTGTTGAATTTCAAGGATTGTATTAGAAAATGGAAAGATTTTACGATGATCACCCATTGTCATTAAATCATGAGCAGAACTAGAACAAGCGTTTCGCTTCCTCAGGAAAGGTGAGAGGAAGGAATATTTGCTTTGTGATAGTGCATAGACACATTCTGTGAACTATGAATGTGCCTAGACACTCAGTGCACACATTCTATAAATGTGCCTAGACACTCAGTGAATAAATTGAGGAAATAGGCAGTGTTATAGTATACATGTCCCATATCCAAACTTTCAGCATGTGACTTAAACATGTTCGTTTCTATATTTAAAGAAGATGGTGGTGGGCAAGGGCTAATAAGACTCCGATTTTTCATTTGGACAGCAAATTTCTGTAAGGACATTTTTCAAAATTGGTTACAATCTCAATCAAACAACTTCCTCAGACAAGATATCCACTACTTCATGAATCAGTGGGATAAGTTTTTGAGTAGTTTTAATAATTATATTTTATAATATATTATGGTGTTTCGTTTAACTCTCCAGTTTCATTTTTATTTAATCTATCCTATGAAAAAATGAAACGAAAAAAGATGTATAAAAGTAATAAAAATGTATTTGAAACCAATTACGTCAATTAAAAGTCAGACATTCAAACAATATAGATTTTTCTCCTTTTCCATTTTCAAATCTTTAAAAAATTTATTTGGATTTGTTCTTGAACTGGAAAATGAGATTTGCTTCCATCTTGATTGTTTTTTCAGTTTGTTCCTATTTGCTCTATTTTCATTTATTTCTTAAAATCATTTTCACAGATATTACATACAGTAATATTTTTTTTCAATCTAAAATCTTTATTCTTTTACGATAGGAATGAAATTCGATTCAATCTAAAACATTAAGGCTGTAATTGAATTTCACCTGAAGTTTAATTTAGTGATATATGAAGTATTTGTTTAAGGCTTTAAATCAAAAAAGCAAGATTATTTTTCCCATTCGGATCCATGTATTTCTTTTACAATCATTGTTTATTGTTTAACTTATGAAAACCTATAGAACTCATTTATGTTGATTATTCTAATTACAACTTCAATATTTATGCAAATAGTAAGCAAAAATGTTTCTTAGTAAACCTGTTCCTTTATTATCATCTAATTTTACTTTTAATACCAATGATTATCAGTATAAATTCTGCTTGAATAATGTTATTTCATTTCCAAGACAAAAGTTTCAAAATTTGCAACTACTATTTAATTTTGAAACCCATCACGCATATTGACGTTAGATACACATTTTTATCATATACAAGTGCTATACAGAGGGAATTTAGATATTAGTAGGCATACACAGCGGCGTCAATGACTATAATTATGAGCGTAGTAGGCAAATTTAATTTATCCTTTAATTCAAATTAAGAGAAGATTCCATTGAGAGGTAATCATTAATTTAAATTGTCTCATCAAAAGTAATAAAAATTCAATAAATGTTTCCTCAAAAAAAAACTGAAAATCGCATTAATAAAATTTTGAATTATTACTGTTGTTGTTTCCGCTACTTATGGCTTTTGCCTATGGACAAGCCTCCCGCTGATACAGCAGCTGATTTAAGCTCAAAGGAGTGTCTATTGTTTTTGAAGTAGCGCCAACTAGGGCCAAGAGTACGACTTAACTACACAAACACCACATTTGTTTGCACAACCTCTTTTTACGGGGGGAGGGGCACAGTCACACATCTCACAGAATAACAACCATGCACAAACCGGGACTGCCAGAACACGAGGAAAACGCGTTACCTCTATGTCAGAATGCATCATTACTAACTGTATGCTATGAAAAATAAATTTCGCTATAATCTGAGAAATAGATTTCACTTAAAATATATTATTTTACTAAGCTAAATTTTACATTCTGCACTTTCTTCCCTAGTTTTATATACACTAGTAATTTTTTTAATCTGTTTTTTGACCATGGTGTACAGTTTCCATACATGGATTTAGGTAAAAATTTACTGCTTGTATATTTTTAATACCTACTATGCTTTAAAAATAAAAATAATAATAGATTTTAATGTTCTGAGAATTTTCGTACTTGAAACTACATAAAAATTAAAAGTGTACTTACAATTTTCTTGCATTTTACACCCATTCAAACGACGATCTAACATTATCAGTTAGATCAACTATTTTATTTATAGATCTCCTTCTTAGTTATAAAACATTCTTACATTTTTAATGACCAATCGTGTAAAGAAAATTTCCCTATAATCTGAGAAATGGAATTCGCTTAAAATAGCCTTTTGCTCTAACCTAAATTTTGCATTCTGCACTTTCTTCCCCAGTTTTATATACGCTAGTAACTCTTCTAATCTATTTTTTGGTTCAATACGTAGATTTAGAAGAATGTATTCCTTGTAAATAGGTTTAATATCTACTATACTTTAAAATAAAAAAGATTAATAGTTTTTAATACTCTGAGAATTTTCGTACTTGAAACTACATAAAAATTAAAAGTATACTTACAATTTTCTCGCATCTTACACCCATTCAAATGGTGATCTAACATTATCAGTTAGATAAACTATTTTATTTATATATTTCCTCGTTATACAGCATTATTGCATTTTTAATGGCCAATCGTGTAAAGTAAATTTCCCTATAATCTGAGAAATGGAATTCACTTAAAATATATTTTTTTACTAACCTACATTTTACATTCTGCACTCTTCCCCCTAACTTTATATCCACTAGTAACTCTTTTAATCTATTTTTTGGACCGTAGAACATAAATCTTGTAGGTTAAGAACACTCAAATTTTTTAGTCTTCTTTTCCAAGCTATTTACTGTATCATAGCTTTTAGCCGTAGAATGATATATGTCCATGCGTTCGTCAGGTATAGATATATTATATAAATATATATAGACGGATCCGTATATTCTTTTCTTCCATAAGGCTTGATTTATCCTCGGAGCTTAGCAACTGAAATCAACGGACTGAGAGGGTCAAGCATCTCGGGAACGAGACAGATGACCAATTTAAAGAAGTTTGGATTCAGACCATTTATTCTGTCATCGCACACGATATGTCGTCCATTTATATCACCTCTCTACGTCCAGTAATTCTTTTTGGCCTTTTTTTTCGTTCGTTTCGGTATTACGCTTCGATTCCACTCCGATTCGCCATTGGGCATTTTTGCTGGGATTCCTTACTTAACTGTCTCATATTAAACAGAAAAAAAGATACCCCGAAAGATTTCGTTAGTGTTCAGTTTCAATATGTGGATTTAGGTAAGAATTTATTGCTTGGATATGTTTAATACCCACTATATTTTAAAAATAAAAAAATTTACTCTGTGTTTAGTACTCTGAGAACTTTCATATTTGGAACTATATAAAAATTAAAAATACCCCTATCATTTTTTGTATCTTACTCGCATTCAAATGGTGATCTAATATTATAAGTTTGACCAATTATTTGAAATTTTATAAAAATTAAATAAAGGATTAAAATGATATCGGCTATGCCATAAATCTAACTCAGTAATGTTCATAACGTATGATAAGTACAAACAAGATATATTGCATACAGATAAGATACAATTATTATCGTTCTCTTCGAATCATGCTTCAATGCATATAATTGTTTTCATTGCATTGTTGCCTCCATAAACAAACAATATTGCAGATTAATTTCTTTAGAAAGTTTGTGCATGCTTCCAACTATATAAATAGTTTATTGATCTCAAAACTATTGCCTTTTATTTGTTAAATGTAAAATGGCAATAAGTTTGAAGTCCGTTCAAAAATAAAAACTGATTGTCCTCATGAGTAAACATAATACTTCGCAATCGCTCGCACGTAAATGAAAAATAAGCTCCGGCAATTCAACTGATATAAACTAAACGCACTGAGTAGCTGGAAACAAGATTAATGTTGATTCTTCAGAGAACCGTTACCGTTTTATATATCAAAGTTTAAAGAAACTGATATTTACGAACTACGAAGTTATTTCAGATTTGAGCTGCAAATAATACAGATTTTTACCGATTTAATCTTATATCTAATGTTAAATTTAGAATACATAAACATAATAAACTTCAGAATTAGCAAAAAAAGCAATTTTTTTCAAGCATTTATTTTCTTATTGTAAATCAACGTTTTCTCATTGTACGATAACCCCTAAGTTCATAACTGAAACTCCGGCAATTCAAAAAAAAAAATATGAATCACACCTAAGAATCATAAATGATGAAGAATCACAATGAACTCATTTTCCTTTTAGTATGCTTAATATATTTTTTTAAATCATTAAATTCCAAATAATTTGAAATTTCGAAACCTCCATCAT
>JAOUZG010008087.1:3093138-3108569 GCA_026289955.1 Argiope argentata | reverse complement strand
TAAGTTGCTTTAGTTTTCAATTCAAACTATATTTAAGATATTTCTTTGTGATGAGTATTTTAAATAGTTCAAATGTGTTGAACTATATTGTGAATGTCTTCGTTTTCAGAAAGGAACTACCTGTAAGAACCATATAGTTAAGATGATTTTCCATATGAGTCTATCGCATCTATAACCCTTTTTTATTTTTACACAAACAAATAAAAAATAATGTCTGTTTAAAAAAAGTATCATGAAAGGCTACTTCAAAACAAATAATTTTGGAATATTTTCATAGGTACAACAGATGGTGATGGGAATTCCAAAATATTCATTGAAAAAGTTTATTATAATCCAGTTTAGTTAAACCAGTTTTAAAGTCATAAAATACAGAATAATGTAACTCTGTGAAAAACCTAAATATTTGTTGAAGAGCCAATCAACGTACAGCACTGTTCTGGCTCTTGACGATTACATTCTTTCTTCAAGAATGAAGTCATACTTTTCTGGACCAAGATACTATAAATTCAAAATTACTCTAAGAAGTGATTGAAGGAATAAATAATTATCTCTACCAAAACAGGATAAAACAACTGATCCTCTTGAATAATAAAAGTCTAAGTCACCTTATAATTTGAATGAACAAGTGAAGTTTTGCTATCTATTTTACAACGCATCTTTAGTTTGTGGGGCTTTATTTCATAATTTTATTGCCTTTGTAAATCTCTTTCTTCATTTATTTAACTACTTCTGATTACACCAAAGAAGATAAGAAATGAAAAAAAAAAGAATGATCAATTTATGTTTGATAAATATAAATAAATAATTCCGATAAATGCATATTCATCATCGAGCACTTCAAGAATTTCATATGTTTTCCTTCCAGATAAAATAAATTAAAGATTTTTCGATAATCTAAAAAGAATATCGATATATTATATTTTTGAAATTACATAAATCTTCTTAAATCAATAAGATTTGGAAAAATAGAAATGCATATGAAATCAAATTCAGAATGCAACTAATTAACATGAAGCCGAACGAATATCAGTAGTCATAGTACATTTTATTTATCATAGAAATCAAAATAAGCAGAAGCTTTCTTTTGATTATAAAGTTTTCAAATAAATTCGGAAATTGAGGATTATATTATATTTTGTGGAAATAATAATAGATTTTTATGGAGACGAAAAAAATACAAAATTAGAGATTTATTTTTATATCAGAAAACATTTAATAATATAAGTTCCATACTCATGAATTTTATCTAAATGAATAAGAAAATTAGTTTGTCTTTTTTTAAGTATTCTTGATTTATTAGATCATTATTAAAATTTATAGACCATATAAATACTTTACTTTATCTAAATGAATTATTTTTCTGTATTAAAGATAAACATGTCAGAAATTATTCTATAAATTTAGTGTATCCAGGCATTAAATTTCCTGTTTTGAGTTTTCCAAATGATAAAGCATATAAATATTTGCATCGTTATGTTAATATATCGAAATTCATAAAATAAAATTGAAAATTAATGGAGCTATAAAGGAAATTACTGCACTTAGAGGCTTGTATATTTAAATATCTTTCATATTTATTTATAAAAAAAAGAGATTTCGAATTACAGAAACCAAGGAATTATGGGAAAATAGTTGATAGTCATTTTTGCTTAAAGACATGTAACTGGATTTTTCTCATTATGTTGCTTTAAAGTGGGAAGTATACATAACTGAACTAAACTGTGAAAAGAAATATCAAAGGATATTCAAAAATGAATATTAATTAACTATAAAGTATAAAAAATACTTCTATTTATTACATTAATGAAAGAGTTATTTGAAATATTCGAAATACGAAAAAAATGTGAAGAGGCTTGAGGAAATTATTGCTTTTCCTATAAGCAATTCTTCCACGGGAATAGAGTTTTTCATTGTTCTCTTCTATAATTGCTGATGATATTTTATTATTACAAAGAACAAATATTTACACCATTTTAAAATTTCAAGATAATATTTTTAAGACATCTATTTAGTTGCAGTGGAATTTTTCTCAAATTTCGAAATGTTTACAAATATTTTTTGCACAATTTTCAGCAATAGATCACATTATTATTATGAAATAAATCATCATTTCATCAAACATCGAATTCATTATTTTCCACTATTGTTGAAAACTAAATTTTAAAAAACTTTGCACTTTATTTGATAATTGGCTTTAAGTTCCAAAAATTGAAATTTGATAGCTTCAAAGTACAGCATATAATTTATTAATTGGGTAATTATGGCAATTTATACCATTACTATTTCAATGAGCTCAACGTTATTAAAGTGGATAATGTATTCAATAAACGGAGTGGCTGTAAAGTTATTAAAAATAATTTAAATATCCATCATAATAAGGATACTAACCGCATCCTGGTTGATGCTCTATATGCTTAGAAAGCAGTGAATGAAGTTGTTTACTGTTCGTTAAGAACGATTCATTGAATACTCGATGTTTGTACTTTATTCATTAGATATACACGCTTTGATAGATTTGAAGGACATTGAAATTTATTTGGAACTCCGAGCTTATGACACATGAATATCACGTGTTTTTCAAATCTCTTTTCCTATTTTTAGTTACATGGATTCTTATAACGTGTCCCAGTATACTGTAATGATTATAAAATCTCAAGTATATTTTGTGGTAGCTGCAGCTGTTATTTATCATTGTAACGCAGTACAACAATCATGAGATTTTCTAAGTGGATACTATTAACACTAGATTTACTATGAGTTGGCTTATATCTATTTACAAAAGGAGTTAAAATGATTCTTTCTGTATTTATTAGATGAATATAAACTGACCTATCTTTATGAAGTTACAGCAGAAAAAAACTTTTTTTTATTTATAATTAATCTGTTTAAGTGGGGTTTGATGAAAAGGCAGTAGTTCCATTGTATTTATTTACTAAAAAAGAGCTTATTATTTTAATCCAGGTCTTCAAACTCTGCCATTATCATCTACCAAAATTTTGACTCATACGATTTCTTACAAAAACCTGTAATATCTTCTATCTGACTAAATTTCAACCTTGTCTTTCTTGCTTTTTATATGCACACATTTTACTAATTCATCTTATTTTTATATTTATACTTTTATTTATTTGCGTTCATATCAATTATAAATGTATTTAATATAATGTATAAAGCATATTTAATTATAAATGTATGTATTCTCTACACTATTATTCGAAAGATCAAAATGATTCTGCGGTAAAAATAGGCATTGTATACATATTCCTACGAAACTAAAAAAAGATAATATTTGCGATTATCTCTACTTATAATAAAGTACGAAGTGTGTGTGTGTGTGTGTGTGTGTTGGCGCTGTACAGGCCAGACCGTTCAGCCTACAGCTACCAAATTTGGTATATGTATACCTTGAATGCCGGGAATATGCACCTCGGAGCCCGTTTTTTGAATTTATAATTAAAATTTTAATGAATTAAAAAATAAGTCAAATTTTAACGTTTTCTCGCCATAACTTCTGAAAATATTACAGCACAAAATTGATTTTTGCATCACATTAAAGCTCAAAAAATTAGCTTTTCAATGATACTAATGTTTTGACATACGAATTAAAACTCTAATTTTAATGAATTTTTTAACATGTAATTTAATCGGGTTTTTTTTTCAACTATTTATTTCGCAAAAATAAAATAAAAATAAAATTTTATCTTCTCTAGGTTCTCAAAAAAAATCCGCTTTTAATAAAATGTTGCCATCACAATTTCAGAAGTTCTTATTTAAAAAAAAGTTAATTACTACCAAAAATAAAACAGAAAAAAACAATTTTCATCACGTGATTATCTCTATCTCTTCTCTACTTATAATAAAGTACGAAGTGTGTGTGTGTGTGTGTATGTGTGTTGGCGCTGTACAGGCCAGACCGTTCAGCCTACAGTTACAAATTTGGTATATGTATACCTTGAATGCCGGGAATATGCACCTCGGAGCCCGTTTTTTGAATTTATAATTAAAATTTTAATTAATTAAAAAATAAGTCAAATTTTTACGTTTTTTCGCCATAACTTCTGAAAATATTACAGCACAAAATTGATTTTTGCATCACATTAAAGCTCAAAAAATTAGCTTTTCAATGATACTAATGTTTGGACATACGAATTAAAACTCTAATTTTAATGAATTTTTTAACATGTAATTTAATCGGGTTTTTTTTCAACTATTTATTTCGCAAAAATAAAATAAAAATAAAATTTTATCTTCTCGAGGTTCTCAAAAAAATATCAGCTTTTAATAAAATGTTGCCATCACAATTTCAGAAGTTCTTATTTTATAAAAAGTTAATTACTACCAAAAATAAAACAGAAAAATACAATTTTCATCACGTGATTATATCAAATGAAACAAATAGGAAATGTGATATTTTTTAAACAATAAATGCAAGAGAAAATATTTCTTGATCGTTTGCTATATCAAAATTAACAATTCCATTAAAGAAATAAAGTAAATAAAAATACAAATTAAAAATATATTACAAAAGTGCGACTTAAAACTGAAGAAGAATTTTTAGAAAAGCACCAAACGATAATCTTCTGAGAGGGAGATTAATTATTTAAAAGCAAGAAATCTTAGACGAACTTTGCAAATGAGGTCATTTCAAAGAAACGACGAACAAAAAGCAATTGATAATCAGTAGTAGTAAAATATTTTTGAATTCTTTTTTTTTAATTTTTAAAACAATAAGGCATGTTTTTAATTGCTACTTTTGCTTATGTGAAGAAGATATTTTGTTCAAATCAAAGAATTCGCCTTCTTGATTGTAATTTATCTCCGCATTTTAATGAATCATGTGAAATAAAAACGTATATTCTTTCAACGAAGTAACGTAATATTAAAGCTGTACTGGTAAAAGTAAGTCAGCTATTTGAAAACGCATCTTCTTTCAAACAAGCATACGTAATAATTAAAAATGCAAAATTTGTTAAAGCATATAAAACTATTTTTACCCGCATATTTCGGCGACATCAAAACTTTCTACCAAAACAATATCATGTTCTCTCACGAGAAAAAAAATCAACTATTATTCCAAATTAAACATATAAAATTGTCATTTTCGACATGTGTCTGTATAAAATGAAACAAATATGAAACATGAAATTTTTGGAAAATAAATGGATGGAAACGTTTCCTATGATATTTTACTATACATATATTACTAATCCATTTAAACAATTTTATTTAAGGCAAATATAACTTAACATCTACAAGGCACCTTCTGTAATCGGAGCCCAACATCTAATTTCTTAATTTTTTGGGGAGGGACACACTCTCTTAACAAATTGTCTAAGTGAAATATATAATTAGTAGTTTGAGAGAAAAAATGCTGATGATTTAATTCTTTACATACATCATCTGCTCTGTGAATCATATTTAACAAAATATTCTTGAGACAATAAGTCCTTAAATAAAAAAGTGGCATTCCAGTCAACTAAATCAATCATCAAAGCTGATCGATCTATGAAAATTTCAACATAACTACTCCATATAAACTGGCGATTTTAGATCACTTTATCAAGATCTTAAAGAAGCCAATCAGGGTTACTCTAGAATAATTGGTCTAGATTATGATAGTGATGATTGTTCTAAACTTGCAATATTCAGAACTGAATAAATCAGCCAGATTTTAAGAAGATAAAAATGCTTATTTAATTATTTAGAAGTTGAAATATTAAGAATATTTTACAAATATGAATCTATAAGACCAAAGGAATTTAAACCATAATTTTTTGAAATATATTTATAAACCTAAAAAAATTATTATTGAGAGCATTTATATACAACTAGAAATAAAATTAAAAACTGAATGTTTCATTTAATCTGTGAAATGTTTGCTGAATAATTCCTTGAGATATTACAAATTATTAAAAAAATTATTAATGTTTCAATTTCTGTAGTGAACATAAAACATCAATGTCGGACTACTCTGCCTTCAGTTCTTAGTATTATTTAAAGACACGCTTGGATTGAGTAAAGAGGTCTTTATATTAATTGAAGTTTCATCATTTCCACTTTAATTTAAAACTGAATTTTACTTGCAATGATAGAATATCAAAGATTGATGTGGAGTTCAAAGATAGGACTGCTTAAGGCCCATATAATAGTATAAGTGAATAATATGACTATCGAAATTTGAAGCCTAAAAATTTGCTGAATAACTTATTATGTGACCAAGTTATGTAAAAAAATTGATTGAACCCCATTTATATTGGCGAACCGGCTGGTCGCCAAAGGCGGCTAGTATGTAATATAAATGTAATTAAAAATTAATCAAAATTTTCTTATAAAATGTTGCAAAAAATTTCTTTAGGAAAATGAACGTAAATTGAACATATTCTTCAAAATGTTCCTTGGTAAACCTAGCGTTAAGGATAATTTTTCATCATGTCAGAACATGATGTTGTTTTGGGGATGAGGCTTTTTGGTGTCAACAAAAATCTGTAAGTGAAAAATAAAAATTTTATTATTTGCAAGCACGTTAAAAAAATCAGGTTCAATAACGCGTAGACACTGCATTTACAATAGCTTATATTAAAAACCCTAAGGTAATGACTACCTCAAATTAAATCTAGAAAAATGTCACTTTAAGCACGTGATTATATGAAATGAAATAAATAGGAAATGTGATATTTTTCTAAACAATAAATTCGAGACAAAGTTTTTTGGATCGTTTGGAATACTATAGTGACTCATTCAATGAAACCATTAAAATGTATAAAAATACAATTTAACTTATACGAGCACGTGGTGCCTGGCTGTTAAAGAAATGATGTTCTGACATGATACAATGAAATATAACTAAAACGCAATAAAGAATGCTTTTTAGTAGAATCCAGATATCTCAATAAACGAATCTATGATTTTATTTAGGATAAAAATCTCGATTCATGTTTGTATTATTTACAAAAAATAATGAAAAATAGAATACTCTATTTCCTCGAATGAAAAAAAAATAAATAACATTGTAAAAAATTTTCTTTTCCATTTGGGGAAAAAATGAAACAAATTAATTTACCATTCATATTCTCTGAATATTTTTTACACAAATTACACATTTTTACTCGTAACTTTGATTCAAACATCGATTTAAAAAAACTACATAAAAACGAAATATTCTTTGAACTGACAGAGCATAAAATATTCAATAAGTTAATAAAATAATTGTTGATGTATTCTGAAGATAATTAAATCAATTCTTATTGATTGCTTGTAAAAGGATATTTTATAATTAAAAAGAAAGTTACTTTAACACATATAAACATGGAGAATAATCTAAAAAGTGTTATAAGTTTCTTTCCTTATGTTCAAAGTTTTCCTCTTAGGAAAAAAATGTGTGTGTGTTTTGTATCGATAATTAGTTTATTTGTATCTTTCGTAATTAATTTTTTTCATTAAATATTAAAGAAGAAATATAATTTTTCTTTTTAATTTAATAACTTCTAGATTCTTTTCTATTTTTTTAACTTGCAAAGAACATTTGTTTCATTTATTTCTCACAATAAGCATTTCATTGTTTTTTCAGACTTTTCATCAGAGATTTTCTTTTTCGAGTCTCAAACTCTCCAATAATTTTTTATTGTTGTATTCTAATGCATTTAATTACCATCTGAGAAAACATTTTTTTAACAATGTTATAAAATACTTATGTTTTTTTTTTTGCCTGAAATTGATAGGGAAAAATAGCATCTTAACAAAAATGCATCAGTTAAAAATAGAATTGTTGAGGAAACTGGAAATTAGAGTTTTGAATGCTATGAGAGTTTCTGAAAAAAAAATTACAAAAATTAAGAAGTATAAGTTCCTAATTTTTGCTAGAAAGTTAGAATTAAAGAGTTTAGAAGTATTGAAATTAGAAATTTCCGAAATAATTTTATTCAAAATTTCTAAATAATTAAATTTATATTTTTAGTTCTTCAACTCAGAAATACGTTTTATTTTTATTCAGTCTTTAAATATTGGAGCTTGGCTGGTAATAAACCTGGAAAATATTCATTCTTCACATTTATCTCAATTAAAATGATTTTTAAAACTTTTACTGTACACAAAACTCTTAATTTGTTGGACGAAAACTGTGGATTATATTGAAAATTAATAGTGTTACATTTGAACAAAAAAATATGCATCATATTTTAAATTATATATTTTTTATGAGAAAATAATATTAAAACTCAGAATTTGTTAAATTACTATATAAAGATGCAAAACGCCGGCTTTCTGGCGCAAAGGTATCGTGTCTTCCTCGTGTTCTGGGAATCCCCGGTTCGGGCATGACTGCGATTCCATGTGCTATCAGGCAGATGTGTTATTGTGCCCCCCCCCCCCTGTAAAAGGGGTTGTGCAAGCGAATGTGGTGAGTGTGTTGCTAAGTCGTACTCTTGATCCTAGTTGGGATCCTTTCCAAGATATGTTCCTTTCGGCTTAAATTTACTACTGTATCAGCGGGGGCAATTTGACAAGTCCCATAAGTAATAGCAACAACAACAGTTGTAAAATAGCTTAAAAACTTCAAAGTGGATAAACTTCGTAAAGAATTACTATAAAAACAAATTTCAAAATGATTTAATATGGAATACTGCTAAAAAAAGTGTAACATTAAACAAAAAAATGTAAACAACGTTAACTAAGAAAATGCTGTTAAAAAGAAAGTATAAAACAATTATATACAAAGTAAAATCTTGGTGACCTTAAAGCAAATAACATATATACAAAATAAAGTTTCCATATACAATATAGAACATAAGAAAACAAAAGTCAAAGCAAAGAGTCATTTCAATCGTTATCCACGGATTCCAACTGCATAAGATGATTGATAATTTCGGAAGCAGGAGAAGAGAGGGAATTTTAATAGCAATTTGATGTCCAGATTTATCCAGTCTAATTGCCATGTTGAGCGGGTATTTTCCCAAATTCACATTTCTGTATAATATGTTGAATGGTTCTAAAATATTTGCCACATCTGCACTTATCAGATTTCCAAAATAACTTAGCTTGGTGAACATTAAAAACCCCATGATCAGTTATGATTTGGTTTAACACAATATATATATCAAATCTCAGAAATCAATAATACTTTTGATCCCCAATCGTTCCAAAAAATATGATGAATAATATCTTAATATCCATACTAAGATTAATCATAAGCAGGATAAAAATTTGAATATTCTAAATGAGAGCAAAATTCACGTTATTGATCGTTTCGCGAACAACAAGAAAGATGAAACAAATTTCAAGTATTGAAAAGAGAGTTCCTCAAAAGCTGCAAACAACTAGCAAAAACGATGCATTCAGAAATACAAAGAGATAATATCCTTTCTTTTATTTATTTTTCTTTCTTAACATGCCAAGAACGGAGATCCCCTCGACTATCAGCCCTTCAACTCAAAGTATGAGGAATATTAAACTGCATTTCTTTATCTGTGGGAGCCAAGTTCTTTTTATTGTCTTTTCATTGAAGTGGATGTAACACGAATGCGAACTTTATTATTTGTCTCGCCGATCGCTCATTTCGAAATCGATATCATATTTCAAGCACTTGGCTCACCCAGATAGCAATATGTAGTAGTGTTTCTGACACACGTGGCTGTAATATCATCATTCAGATTTTTCTTGGCTTCATTTGGCGCTTGTTGGAGCGACTATCGTTAGCTTTGATCCAGTGTCTCAGTCGCCAAATGCGAGCTTTTACAACAAGAAAGAAACAATGTAACAATTCATTCGAAATGGGAATTCTTTGAGCTGGTTTTAGCCAATAGAATTATTTGACGCTTTTATTATCATTGATATGATTTAGTAGATGGATTTCTAATAAGATTTTATATGTTTCTCTTACGTGAAGAAACTTTGTATTAAATTAATCAAACTAAGACTTTCATATAATCTGCATGTAAAATATTGCTCGAAAAGTTTTTGCTGAAGGAAAAATTAATTATTTTAAATCCTTGAGTAAATTAAATTATGAATTATTATTAATTAAAATAATTCATAATAATTCATAATTCATAAGGAAAAACATATATAAAACAAACATGTAACTAACAATAAATTTATTATTATTGCCTTTCAATATCTTATGCAAATATTTAAGTTTCTGAAAAAATTATTAACCAACTATAATACAAATATATTAACTAAATTGTTACAAATATAATAGTAATGAATATATTAGTTTTTTTTTAATTCTAAAGATTATTTAATTATGAAAACATTAATTGGAACTGTCATTAGAACATTTAACTGTAATTACCGTATCAATAATATACCTAGTATGGAGACTTTTCTTTGCATTCTTGATACTTTCTTTTTAAATACAAGAGGTTGAAGGGTGTGAGTTTGTCTTCTATATAATAATATAAACATGCAAGCGATATAGTTCTTTTAGCAATCCTATTCAAAATATTGCTTACATTTTCAACCCTTTTAATTTTCAATTTTAATTTCAAAGCATGTAGGAAAAAAAGTTTCCATAACTAAGTTAGAATTTAAATATTGAGCTCTATCATTAAAATTGTAATTACATATTTCTAAAGAAATCGGAATAATAGCAGAAAAAACATATAAATAAATTTTTATTATTTTGATATCTATATCTAATCGTAAACTGCGTCTGCCTTATGTGTCCAAGGAGAAAAATACTGAAAATGCTTAGAGTACCATTAATCTTTTCTTTCTCGTTTTTTTTTAACTCAGTGGACATTAAACAAGTCCAGGGAAATCGATTTCGTCCTAACTGAATCATATTGTAACTGGAAGATGGCGAAAGCTGATTCCTTTTCTTTTATCGTCTTCGTTCAATAAAAGACTGTAGAGCAAGGAATCCCTGCAAAAATTGCTCATTGGCGAATCAGAGCTGAATCGATGCGTAATGCCGAAGATGGCCAAAAGAATTACTGTACATAGAGAGGTGATATAAACGGTAGACATATTGTATGCGATGACAGAATAAATGGTCTGAATCCAAACTTCTTTAAACTGGTCATCGGTCTCATCCGAGAAATGCTTGACCCGCACAGTTCGCCAAGCTTTGTTATAAGCTTCGTGGGAAAATCAAGCTTTACAGCGAAGAAGTAATTTATTAAAAAATATTTAAATGAAATCTGCTTTGCATATTACAAGGCATCATGTCAGAGCATCATTTCTTGAACGGCCAAGTACCACGTGCTCGTGCAAGTTAAATTATATTTTTATGCATTTTAATCGTTTCATTGAATGAGTCACTTTAGTATTACAAACAATCTAAAAAATTTTTTGTCTCGCATTGATTGCTTAAAAAAATATCACATTTCCTGTTTATTTCGTTTCATGTAATCGCGGGCTCAAAATGACATTTTTCTAGGTTTTATTTGCTGCAGTCATGAACTTATTTTTTTTAATAAGAGCTTTTGTAAATATGATGGCAACACCGTATTAAAAACTGATATTTTGAGATGCTTGTGTAGATAATAAAATTTTTATTTTTGAGCCAACGGGTTTTTGTTGACGTCACAAAGCCTCATTTCTAAAAATAACATCATGTTCTGACAAGATTTAAAAAAAAAAACTTTTTTTAACTTAATTCCTACTTTGGATATTAGGAAAAAAATTATTTTATATACTTTTTATTCAATAATTACAACTGCTATTATCGTGTTACGATTTATAACTGAACAACGCTTACAACGGTTCAGTAGCTTATGAATAACATTTGAATAACGATCACCTTTGACTCAGTACCCCCAGTGATATAATTCTCGACATAGAGAACTTTGCACACAAGGGATGCGAATCCAACGCCCTACCAGCCAGACTATCCCGACTTAACAATTGTAATTACTATAAAAACTATTAAATAACAAAATAATAAAAAAATCAATAAAATGATATTTGAAAAAAACTGCATTAACCTCAATTTTCATATACTATAAGTTTTAAAAAATTTACTTGAACTTGACTCGACGAATAGAAAGTATTTCATTAACGATTGAAAATTTGAAGAATATATGTATATATAGTGGAGTAATATTTGGAAAAAACTATTCGAATTGGTCGATTTATGTCTATTAAATATACTTACAAGTTATATATCAATTATTGATAAAACTGGAAATTATGTACAAAATAGTAGGAGTTTTTGACGTTTTTGATAAATATGTTTTAATTACTTTAGTCGAAAGAAAAGGAAATTTAAAATTTAAAAATTTACTATTAAAGCTGGAAAAATAAGTGCGATAAAAACACTAAACAGGATAAACTAATAATCCAGGCTGTTTCCTCATATTGTAATACATTGGAAATATTTATTACATAATTTGGGTTATATTGTATAATGTATTGCTCACAGTTCAATTTTCCTATAACTGCTTTAAATTTATGCATTAAGTTAACTTAACTATTACTGTTAAATTTCTCTAAGAAATTGGATATAGCGGGTCGACATTTTTACTTTGACACTTCAAATAAACTCTGGAAAAATACAAAATCATTTAAGTATTTATTAGAGCATATTTTATGCATTAATTTTTTATTTAAGGTATCGCAAGCTATTATAAATACAAAATTAATCAAATACGTAATTCAAAAGTTTAAAAGTCCATGATAAAAGAGTAAAACATGTTGAATGCAAGCATGTAATAAAAGATATGATGTTTATAAAACACAAACATTGAGATGTAAAATTCACAAGAACTTCTTTTTATGTGTATTTTATATATTTATTAAACATTTTGTAAATTTAATTTTTATATTAAATTATTTATGTTTATTTAGTATAAGGTCTTCAATGCATATAATATAGTATATTATCATTTAAGAATACTGTGCTTTAACAGGAAATAATTTCATTTTTATTTGATTTATTTGTATTATTGTGTATGACAGCATTTTTTGTTTCTGGTTAAAAGAAACTACCAGATATATAGCTATATTATTATGATAACTATATATATCTCAAAATAAATTTTATTTCAGAATCAAAATGTCATTTTTTATCTTATTTAATGAATGAAACTAACTAAAAATAGACCTCAATATATTATAAAATTAAAATATATATATAGTGGTCAGAAAACTGATGTAGAAAGTAAACCTCATACTCATAAAGGTCTAGAACAATACAGAATAAATAATTTACAAATTCTGAAACAAAGATCAACCCCCTTCAATGAGACAAAAACAATCATCACTTTTATCAGTTTTTTTTCCATAATTAATTCAAGATGCTAATTACTCGTAAGAATAACAAATTCATCGCTAAGCCAGTTACTCATTGATAGCAACAAAAGCTGAAACGAAAACTATCGAAACTGAATTTCCAGTAAAGCTATGACATATTTGCACGCCCATAAAAAATTAAATTAGGGAGATTCCACACCACCCTCCCCCAACTCTGCAGAGAACCAACTTCTCAATCATTGAAACGGTTGACTGTTTACCTTGGCAACGGATTTTCTTTTTACCGTCCACCCCTGACATGACTCAAAACGAACCGAGCGTGTAACGAACTAGAGCGTGTATTAAAAATTTACAGCGTTCGTTAATACACGGGCAAATTTGTAATACGTTTTTGCCTTGCTTAATAAGACGGAATTTCTTGCTCGCTCGTCTGTATAATGAGATTAAGATCAATACTAGAGCAGAAGACGTCATTAAGTTTTGATTCAGGAGACTCGCTAGACGAACTTTTAAAAAAAATACTGCGCATACAAACAGAAGATAGAAACGTTTAAGCGTGTCTTAAAGTCTTTGGTAGGCAGTTCAAGATGAAGTGAGTGAAGAAGTGATTAAAGTTCAGTTCTGATTATTTTGGCAAATAAAAGTTCTAGTGTACTTAGGAAAAATAATGGCCACCGTTGATCTTTCTGATGGGAAAAGGAATTTCCGTCGTTTTAAATATATCCTGCACTTCATCTGCTGAACGCTGCGATGTAAAGATAATTTTTTTATTTACCCACGGAGCTCGTGAATATGGTTACAGTTAAAAGGTGGCGTCAAATAAACGCGGGGAATAAATAAATTTCTCACTGCTAAACGAGAAGCGTTCTTTTTCGTATTTTTATAAAAAAAACATTTTTTTAAAAAAATTCAAGATAAATAATGAGGAGAATAATTTTAACTCGTAGGAAAATCTTTTGTAAGTGAGAAATTTGCTGCAAACTCAACGCTTTCTTTTCAGCTAGTTAATTACTTATTTCAATTTATCAACTATTTCATATAGAATATAAGTTTTTTTTATCCGGAATTTCTAGAATTTTGACATATTGATTGGATTAATTTTTGGAGTTATCCTATATTTTCATCCTATAAATACCACATATTATGTACTAAACTTTGTAAAAATGAATTCGATTCTACGATTTTATTGCTGAATTCCATTGTTGGATGTGGATCTCAATTCTTAGAGAGATAGAATTGTATTTTAATGGCGCAAAAGCCAGATACGGCTGTGCTGCATATATATATGGTGAGCACATAAACATATAGAAATATAAAATTACAGTCTAAAATAACCGTAATTCATTTTGTAAAAAATGATTAAGTATTAAAAAGCAAGTTGTATACTATAAAACTATTCAAATTAGATGCAAAAGGTCTATCGATCATAAAAAAAGAAGATAGAATAAGAATTTTCTCCAACTAGATTGCCAAGAGGTAAAATCGTACCTTAATCGGTTTATTTTCCTTACTATCTAATAAGATGACACCTTCTATTTTGGGAATATTTTCTTATTTTGATTCAAATGGAAATCCATGGAATACTTGGCTTATCTACGTATTCGAGGTCATTTTACTATTGAATTATTATTGTTATGAATGATTTATTTTTTGTTTACAATTATCAAAATTCGATAAATCGATGCACATACGGCGTACGGGCAAACCAGTTAAGGGGCTAAAAACAATAGAAGTTGGAATTTAAAAACTGGGCACCCGGTCAAATACGCACAACTGAATAATACCTCTGACACGTTCTACAAATCGGCGCGGTTTCACCAAATAGAGAATTCTTTTGTGTAAAAACGTATATACCCAATTCGAAGACGAGTCAGAATAACATCTTTTCTCCGGACTGAGGCACTAAACTATTTTTTAATCATGGATTTCGACGAATGCAATTTGTTACTCATTATAGGAAGACGCTCATCACCAATGTGCGATTGAGAAAATTAGCATTTTTATTACCAAAAGCATCATATTAGGTCAAACTTTGCAAAAATAGAGATTCTGAGTTCACATACAATGTACAAGTTCCCTCTTTAACACCTTTTTATTTGTTTCATGTTGGTACAAATGTGAACTTAATAACCTTTTTTAACTCTTCTGTTCTTCTAGAGTTTTTAAATTTTGCTTACTTGTGCATTCTCTGTTAAAACATTCTTTATTTTATATTATTGCTCATTTGTGTATTCTTGGTT
>JAOUZG010008087.1:3072121-3093128 GCA_026289955.1 Argiope argentata | reverse complement strand
CTTTGTGCATTCTCTGTTAAAACATTCTTTATTTTATATTATTGCTCATCTCTGCATTCTTGGTTAAAAACATTCTTTATTTTATATTATTGCTCATTTGTGCATTCTTAGTTAAAAACATTCTTTATTTTATATTATTGATCATTTATATATTCTTGGTTTAAAACATTCTTTAATTTATATTATTGCTCCTTTGTGCATTATCTGTTTAAATATTCTTTATTTTATAGTATTGCTCTTTTGTCATTCTTTGTTAAAACCTTTATTTTATCTTATATTATCTTAATAATGTATTAATTGTATAATGCGATTGACTTTTGATTGTTAAAGATTGGCATGATCTTTAGTGATTTTAATAAATATTGATTTCAATATTTAATAATTAAACCGTTGTTTTAAATAAAAATTTATAATTATTTTTTTACATTTAAATTTAAATTTATAAACAAACTGCAAATTACAATTTTTTAAGGAAGGAATTATATTTCTTTCTAATTCCTCCCTCACACATTTTTATTCCCAATATAAAAATGATGATGATATATTTTTCTTTAAGGTAGATAAATTTTTTTTGTTTCACAAAATAATAAAAGAAATCTGAATAATAATGAATATATGGTAAACGGTAATACCATAGCAATGTTATTATGATTGAACCATTTAATATATTTTAAGTCATGAGTGTAATTAAAATTATACTCTGGATATTTTATAATACATTAAATTTAATTTAATTATGATTTGTCTTCTAGGGAAGATACAAATCATTAAATTTATTCAACTATAATGATTGCAAATTTTTTGCAAAAATCTATAAGCAATCAATATTTATTTGAGTATCAATTTTCAAAATATATAAGTTTAAGAAATGATATAAGAAAAAAATAATATAAAAATATTTTTTTTATTTATATATAAAATATATGTACACATAAAATAAATATCTACAATATTTTTTTTTTTATTTTTAAATATATAATTTTAAAAAAATAAAAAGCTTTGAAGCTATAATTCTGCGACATAATTATAATTTCATTCTATAATTTCAAAAATAAATTGCTATAAACTCTATAATGTAATTCAAACATATTTCAAACTTAGGCTTGTTTCATAATCTTCTGATTCCTAACAGAGTAAAAATTTTAAAAAATATCAGCTGAAAATAATCATTATACAAAGAAAACATGTAAACAATTTAACATAAGTTAACAATAATCTAAATTAAGAATAACTTGATACTTTTCCAAAAGATTTACAGCCCTAATGTTGTTAAGCAATGTGAATGAATACTTTTATTTCTGAGATCATTTTCATTTACTTGAAAATTTCTGATTTATAACTTATTGGAAAGGTTTACAGAGTATATTTTTCATTATTAAGAGGAATGAAAAAAATTCGCCTTTGATTTATTTAGAGTACCTTCTTTTTTAAATAAAAAAATCTAAATCAAGATAACCTGATACTTTTTAAATAGACCTACAGCCATGAGATTGTTAAACAATGCAAATGAATACTTTCATCAGAGAAACCTTTTTCATTTATTTGAAGATTTCCGATGTATATCTTATGGAAAAGGCATAATCACTATTCAAAGAAAACATTTTAACATAAGTTAACAATAATAATCTAAATCAAGATAACCTGATACTTTTTCAAAAGCCTTACAGCCCTAATGTTGCTAAATATTGTTAATGAATACTTTTATCTCTGAAAACATTTTCACTTACTTGAAAATTTCTAACTTATATCTTATAGAAAAGGTTTACAAAGTATCTTTTTTAACACCAAAAAGTACTGAAAAAAACTTCGCCGATGAGTTTTTGCGAATACCTCCTTTTTTGAGTAAAAAATCTAAATCAAGATGATAACCTGATACCTTTTGAATAGTTCAACAGCCATGAGGTTGTTAAACAATGCAAATGAATATTTTCATCAACGAAACTTTTTTCCAGTTATTTGAAGATTTCCGGTGTATATCTTATAGAAAAGGCATAATCACTATACAAAGAAAACATTTTAACAATTTAACATAAGTTAAAAATAATCTAAATCAAGATAACATTTTACTTTTTGAATAGATCTACAGAATTTAGATTGTTAAACAATGCAAAAGAAAACTTTCATCAAGGAAACCATTTCCATTTATTTGAAGATTTCCGATGCATATCTTATGGGAAAGGCATACAAAGTATCTTTTTGATCACCAAAAAGTACCAAAAATAAAATAGGCAATGAGTTTGGAGGAATACCTCTTTTCTTGAGGAAAACGTGAGGGTGCAGACTAGATAAAGGAGCAGGGAGCGAGCCTTCCTCACGAGGAGCCGAAGCAAAAGGAAATGCCCCTTTTACGCACTGTCGCCTTTGAAAAGGTCTTTTCAGGCCCTGCTCAAAAAGAAGGGAAAATTCCGGCGGCAATTACATCGCTTCCAGAGATCTGTAGACCCTGGAAAGAGAGTTTTCACTCTTTCTCCTTCTCAGTTGTTTGTGACAGATGAAATGTTTCAGAAGACGAGCTCGGCCTCTTCAAAATATATAATCTTTGAATAGGATGCTTTAATAAATAGGAAATAAAAATACCAAGCGGAGCTTGTTGAGAAGGATTTATAATAATATGCATCAATGTTTAGCCATCTAAAATATATTAAAATTAAAAATTATTAAAGCAATCTTATAAGTCAAACAAGTATATCAAAACACATGATATGGCATGTGTATGACTATTTTTCATGGGCATGTGCTATGACAAACGTGAATACGTTTATACCGATTGAAGGTTACGATACGAACCTTCGACGCTAGGGCCAGTAGCCGAGTAACATGACCATTATACCAAAAAGTAAACTTCGGTACCGTAGATGTTATCTGGCTTAAGAAGCTAGGGCTACAGTACTCCCCCACCAGTGAGTCAGCGGAGGGAGGAATGATTTTTGTAGCGCCAAGTGTTATGTCGAGTTGTTGCTTCCTTGCGTCAAGTGAGTCTGACGACTTTGATTCACTTATGTCAAGTGTGCGTGACGACTTATTGTTTTTGATTGTGTCAAGTGTGTCTGACGACTTTGATTCACTTATGTCAAGTTTGTCTGACGACTGATTGCTTTTGATTATGTCAATTGTGTCTGACGACGTTTTTCTTTGTGTCAAGTTTGTCTGACGACTTTGCTTTGCTTGCTTCCTTGCGTGGAGTGGGGTTGGTCGACTTTGCTTGCTTTTGCTGTGGGAAGATGGCGCCATGACTGTTGCAGGAGGCTGCGTTGCCAAGGTCACCAATGTACCGATTGAAGGTCGTGATACGAACCTGAGACTTTAGGGCCTGTAGCTGAGTTACATGATCATTATACCGAAAAGTCGACTTCGGTATCGTAGATGTTATTTGGTTTATGAAGCTAGCGCCACACGTTTATTTAACGGGTTACATTTTTTTTAATAAAATATTTTTATTTATGTATTTAGGATAAAAGCAAGGAAACAAATAATTATTGTGCTACAATATAATTTTATTAATTATATGTCTTTGATACGAAAAGTAAGGCATTAATGTCATACAAGATACATCAAGATTTCTGGTAAGCGTCAAATCAATACAATTATTACCTAAATTTGTTGGAGAAATTTCAGTATAATATACATTAAAGTCTCCTACTATCATAACTGGTGTAGCATTATCAGGCTCGTAAATGGGTATAATTTTAGGTTTTGTTATTACCATTCAATTGTTCTTGAGAAGCCCTTTCCAACCGTATACAATCTCTGTATTTGGTTTTGGCTTTTCGAAGCGTATAAGCCGACATTATATATTTTTGATAATATTTTTTTATCCTAACACCTTATTATATTCACTGTCACTAATTTAAACTAATGTCTTATATACAGTCGATAAACTTTGACGACAGTTGACGATTAACAGAATCTTAAACGAACATCGTAGCTTCTCTGACCCTAAAGTTATACTAATTGCAATCGTCGATAAGCAGCAAAATAACGTCAAAAGGGCTACGCTTCTCCCTCCATTTTTAATAGTAATATTATATATCAAAGATTTTAGCGATTGTTATTGTTGAAATATTATAAGGGAATTATTATAAAAATAATAATATTTGATTAGTATTATCTCAAAAAATAATTAGCATGATTAAATTATCAGAAATAATGGAATATGCAAATAAATAATTTTGATGTTTCTATATTCAACGGGAAGAAATATAAAGTTGCTCTAAAGATGGAATAGAAAAAAAAATAGATTTGGGTGAATTTCTTTTCAAAAATTATCTGTAAAAATTTAATATTTTCATTATTCCAAAAAACTTCAACTTAATACTAGCTCGAATAAACAATAAAACTGTTAACCAGGGATAACTAGCGTTTGAAGCAAAAGCCCACTTCTGAAACAACAGAGCTGCGTATATGATACTCTATTTCACCGATGACCTTTATAAAGGTCATTGGTTGAATAGAGTATCCGGTAGAATTGAATATTATTCTACCTTGTAATATAGAATAAAATATATGCTAATGCAGATTCGATGACATTTTACTATTATTCCAAAGTTACAAAATACTCAAAATGTCTATTTTGAGATTCAAAATTCGAGATTAATACAAAATTATTCATAATATAACATTTGGGGAGGTTGTAATATACATACCAAATGTACAGAAATTATATTTTCACCACTTTAAAGATGCTTAAAGAATCATAAATTCTAATTGAATCATGGTATTGTTTTGCAAAAGAGAAGGATTATGGTAGCAAGAATATTTGCCGAACAGTTCTTGTAATCATATCTGAATTTTTGAATATTTTAAGCTGATTTTTCTGAATTTCTGATAAAGCTGAATTCCTGAATTTTTGAATATTTTGAATATTAAATGTGGAAGAATTTCTGGAAATTTTACAACAGTATTTAAGTGCCTCTGGTGATCATAGCAGTTTTATTTAACGGACGTTTGTAGTCTTTCTCTATAGATACAAAAAAGAAAAGGTGCATTAAACTAGTAATATAGATTAATTGTTTAATTTAACTCAAATGATATACCTTTTGACAATTCCCAGATCTAAAGAGGTATTAATTAGTATAAAAAAATAGCATTTATTGTGCTTTCTATTAAAGTTCTAATTTTATAACAATAAAATAATATTTATCGGCTACATATTTTTCTTTTTATATAATATTAATTTGATATCATTTCTTTACAACTTCTTTACCACAATTTCGCATAACTGCTAGTTCTTATGATATAAAATCTGCCCTAATGCAATCTTTTTCATCATTATCATAATGGCTTTTGCCATTTGAAAAATTTTATGAAAATACAAATAAAAGACAGCTTAAGGGTACGATATCCAACGTTCTCGCGAAACACAGAATCAATTCTCAATAAAGTAATATTTTTATAAGTCATTAAAGATGTGCATGTTCATCCTGTTATCAGAGACAAACATGAATGATTGGAAAAGCAGGAATTTATAGTCGTATATCATGCCATTACTTTTTAAAAGTTAAAAGTTTTATTTAAATTAATGCCTAAAAATTCACATTAGTTTTATAATTAGAGGAAAAAATAATCTAATCATTCGTTGAAGAATTTATATTCAGTTGGCTCATTATAATTTTTCTAGAGTAATGTTATAGGTTAAACATTCATTTGAGATTTATCAACAATTTTCAAAACTATTAAACATTTATTTTTTAAAAATGTCAAATGGGAATGAAACTTTTACAATCAGGAATCATGCATTATTCCCTCATTAATATATCATTGTTTTCAAAATGGAATATCCATTACCAATGTTTCATGCATCTTTGATAAATCATTAATTTTTAAAATTTAATGAGTTTTTTTTTAATATTTTGAATGTAAAGAGTAAATACAAAATTCTATATTCAAGAAAAGTAAATTTCAACTTTTCCGAAAATATAATTCTAATATTTTTTTAAATAATAGATCTTATAAATACCTTTTGATGGTCTAAAAATAAGCTTGGTTTTTTTTTCTATTATCATTATTAAAATATAATGATGCAAATTCTGCTCTAGGTATTATTTGTGGTTAATTAGTTTTAGATTCTAAATAGATATATTGGCCAGTCTTTAATAATAATAACTGCAGAAGGAAATTTAATGAGACAATTCAGGCAAGTGGTTTATATTAAATATTAACTTGCAAATTACATATAGCTCTCGGTTATCGTCAACAATTTTTTCTCATCATATAACTAAAAAATAGAAATATTCTTAACCTCATTCTCCATTAAAATCTAGGAAATAAAAAAACTTTTTCAAATAAAATTATACGTAACTTGCACCAGTGCTAAAATTAATGCACCAGAAAAATAATATCGAAAGAAAAAAAATATCTTAAAAAGTTAACATTATTCAAAAAAGTGACTATATTATCTCTATGTTATAACAGCAATTAAACCTGCAATCTATTAAGTAAGATTTGTTTAAATTACTGATATTATCAATTTCAAATAAAATTAAGCAAAATAAAGGTTTTACTTCAAAGAGATGATTCAATGATTTTGATTCATATATTCAAACATTTAAACATAAATTTTCATATTAATAAATGCCTACATATCCTCGAATGTGTAAACAAATAATGGTTCCATTATCATTATTATACAGAAATAAGCATTCAGGGTTTGAGTCCCAGTTAGGGCATGGTTTTTTTCTTCTGTATACTATCTGTGAGGTGTGTGAATGTGCCCCCCTGTAAAAAGTGGATGTGCAAGCGATATGTGATGGGTGTGTAGCTAAGTCGTACACGTAGCCCTAGTTGACGCTATTTCAAAAACAAGAGACACTCATTCGGCTTAAAGTCTCTAACGTCCGTCAGTGCGCTTGTCTATGGCAAATGCCATTAGTAACAACAACAATAACTTAGAGAAATAAAATAAAAACTTCATTATCTTGAGTATTTTAATGTATCCTTAATAATCTCCTTATAGGTATAATTTCTAATATATACCACATACCATATTTAATTCCTAAGAGTATTTTGTTAAAGAAAAAATACAACAAATAATGTAGTTTGTGGATTTTTTTTTCATTACCAATCATTATCCAATATTAATGATTTCCCTTTTTAAGACAAATGCCATTAGTAACAACAACAACAACATAAAGAAATAATATAAAAACTTCATTATCTTGAGTATTTCGATGTATCCTGAATTATCTACTTATGGATATATATGCTTATATATACCCCATACCATATATAATTCATCAAAGTTGGGATTATTATTCATAAAATGTTGTTAACACGCATAAGAAGCGTATCTTTTTCTTAATTTCCAATGTGTAATTGAATTTTATACAGACAAAATTTAAAAATAATTTCTTTCTGAATTTATAATGTTTGTAAGCTTCCATGATGCTTTAACAACCAACACAATGAGATATTAAAAAGGAAAATATAAAATAATTCCTAAGAGTATTTTGCTGAAGAAAAAATACACCGAATAATATATATGGAGGATTTTTTTTCATTACTAATCACAATCCAATATTAATTAATTTAACTTTTTAAGTTTAATGACTCTAAAAAAGGAAATTAGACAATCGCCATTCTTATCTGCCTCTTCTATGAAAAATATAACAAATAAATTTCTAAGAAAATATGAAACGTCAAAGGACCATATTCCTTTTTAGCTCAAGGCACTGTTTGGAATTTTGTCCGCATATGTTTTCTTTGTCAATATTTATGTTTACTTGAGGAAACATATAACATAAATCCCCCAGTAGCTTCAATAAACAACAGATTCAAAAAAAATCTTTTTCTTTTTGTCCTTCTTGCGACCATTGAGCTAGAAAAAGTACACAGGTTTCGAAACAAAAACAGGTATTGTTGAAGCAACTAAACGCTGATTTAAGACAATAAGATATCTCTGCCTTTTAAAATAATATTCTTTACAAAATAATCACAAGTTTAAATTAATTATATTTTTTAAAGAGTAGCGAAAATATCTACATTAACAGAACTTCAAAAAAAGCGGAAAATATTTTTAAATGATTAAATATTACCTATTATATGATCACCGGTTTTCTTCTTGTACATACTCGCATCGTACTTGAGATTTTGATTGCATTTTTTACGAACTATATTCATTAGTATATACTGATTTTACTCCAGGAGTGATTGATAGATTGTTAAGAATAATCTCGAGTGTTGTCTCTAGATCGGAAGGTAAAAAAATCCAAAGAGCTTAATGACAAATAATAATAACACATTCTACACGATGGACATAATAAACAGGTAACAAAACATGGATGAAACCTACACAAAACAGTACTTTCAACACATATGCAACACAACTATAGTAATTAAAAGTAAAATCAGAAAGTGTCCAATAAAAGCTCATAGAAAATTAATAATCCAATGAATGAATGTTACTTGTGCTCACCTCAGCCACTCAAATTTCAAGACCAGAATCATGCATTATTCTCTCTTTCTCTGCCTTTGCTTTTAATAGTTCCTATAATGAATCGAATGTTCTGGATTAAACGCGAGAAATCGAATTCCAATAAATATGTTGCAAACACACTTCATTTTTCTATTTCCTTCGTTTACGTCTTCAAATGGTTGCCAAGATTTAGCATAATGCCACCCTGTGAACCTGGTGCCTATAACACTGAGTCAAACAATAATTACCAAATTTAAGTTTCTGGCATGAGAAACCAAAATTCGAATACATATATTGGAGGCTTTTTTTTCCAATGTATTGGGGAAAGCATTGCCACAGAACCGAAAGTGTAATGACTTACAAGACCACAAGGCAACATCATATTTAAGTCCTTGCCCATTGCCTTTTTAAGCTGTTGTGTTTACATATACACTAACGTGTAGAGTAACAGACACTTAACAGCTAAGCATATTTTGTTCCAAGTTTAATTCTGATCATGTTAGAAGTTCAACTTATTTGTCAAATTTGATTTATATATCTCTATACCTGGTCATTTAGTTACCTGAGTCATTTATAATCTGATAGGTCAAGCTTCATCTTAATAAATTGCGCTCAAAATTTGATTGAAATTGATTATATATACATTAAAATATGATTTATATTGATGCTGTCGCCTCAAATATCCCATTGCTTCATAAAACTAAAACAAATCTTATGCATTTTATATATAATGAATTTCTGTTCTTCGACCTCAACGATAATCCCACCCTACCCCAGATTACTCCAAGTTTGGTCCTTTTCCTTTCATAAAATGAGGAGCTATCAAATTCTGAATAAGAATTATTTACAATAACTTTTCAGAATAGTTTTATTTATTAATTCCTTAACTAACATTAAAAAAAATTTTCATTTCCCATGGGTATGAAAATGAAGATCTAATTATAATTTACAGTCGTAGCAAATTTAACATATAGTCACATCTTTAAATACTGCGGACTTTCTTAAAATAAAATGTCAAAAAGAATTCAAATTTAAAAGACTCAATTCCATTTATTTTTTGTCTCTTTTTATAAGAAATTTACAATTTCTGAGACATAATAGAAGTTTGAGGAAGTTTGAGTAAAGCTTTAGAAAATCTTTAATAAATATAAAGGAAAAAACATTCTTTCTCAATTTGAATGTTATAGCAAAAGTATATATAGCTTTCCATAAAAACATACAGTATAGTATATATAGTCTTTCTGGCACATAGGTAGCGCGTCTTCCTCGTGTTCTCTGAGTCTCGGGTTCGAGTTCCGGTTAGAGCATGATTGTTCTATCTGTGAGATGTGTGAATGTGCCCCCCTCCCTGTACAAAGGGGCTATGCAAGCGTGTGTGTGTGTGTTTCGTCCTCATATGAGATGAAAGTCAGACTTCTTCCCTCGGATGCTCAGGGGTCCATACCCTCAGAAGCTACTGCACCCCTCTTTCCGTGGTAAAATGTGGAAACGACATCATCATCATATATAGTTTTTCTTTTCTATAAAATAAGTATGATATAAAAAAGGAACTTTTTATAAATAATTATTCAATAAAATAAATTACCTTTTTTGTTAATCTTAAAGAATGTTGATTCAAATTATGTGTAGAATATAATAGTCAATAAATTAAATGTTTAAGCAACCTATTAAATTATACATCCATTAAAAATAGTGCATTTAGATGCAAGAATTATCAGAGTGGTTTCTCTTACAATTCATTCTTATGTTTAAATTGTTTATTTATCTACAAAATTCTATTTCTTCATTAGAAAATTTTAAAAAGAATTATTCTGATATATTACCAAATATTTATTGTCCGAAAAGTGTTATCTACGCATTTTTTAGAGTAAAAGATTAAACAAAGCTTAATTTTCCCGAGATGAAATATCAATAAAATCGTGAAAAATTACTTAAGCTTTTTCCAAATGTACCTCAATAACGCCTTCCGCTGAAATAAATCTATCCACTGAAAAACACAAGAAACAATCTCCGTGATTACGAAACTCGTCAAGTGTTCGAATCTGTAGCTCAGAAAACAATTTGGGTGTCATCGTCCTTACGGATCTTATTGCTTCTCCTGTCCAGATCAAACGGTAAACTACATGAATCACCACTTTGGCGCAAATCTTCCCTCTAGTGCTATTCCATCACTAATTTAATCCCCCAGGCATCGCCAAGCTTGGCTCTTTTAGTTACCTAAATTCCCAACTCTGATCCTTAAACGTCCGTGTAACTGTAACGAAATGAGTTTTCAAAGTCCCGAGAATTTCGTTTTATGCTTCAGTATGCTTTGTTCTGAATTGGGGGGAATGGGAAGACCAAAAAAAAAAGTCAAACTCTCCTCGGAAAAGTTTGTTTTATCGCCCGGGGTTGTAGCGACGGAAATATTGTATCTCGTTACAAGCGATTTATCCATTCTACTTGCTCTCGTATGAAGCACAGCGAAGTGTTAGTACTTTCAGAAGGGATTGTTTTCTACTATTAACTGCCCTCAACGAAGTGAAAGTTCTAGAATGTATTTTGTGTCGAGCAATGAAAAAAGGAAGGAGATATTTAGCCGTGTGATTAATTAAATAAGTCCAGGAAGCTTTATTTTTTTAGAATTTAATGAATAAAATATACAATGAGGCTTTATAAAATTGTCAAAGTTATAACATTTATAAAGATTTTTATTTTAATTTATAAGCTGAATTATATTCTTTGTTTAATTAAATTAAAATAGCTTTGATTTGATGTATGAATGTCTCTATGAAGTTTTAATGAACTCTATGAAAGTTTAAATATATATTACATTGTGGTGTTACTTATTGCACTTGTCATGGATAAGCCCCTTCTGATACAGCAGCAGATTTAAGTCGAAAGGAGCGTCTAATTGGTAATCTGATTGGCCTAATTGGTCGAAAGGAGCTTATAATTGGCTAATTGGTTAAAAAATTGAAGATGAGAATAAAAATGTGACTCAAAAGTGCATTTGTAGTCATAAAATCCCCATACCTAATTTGGTTTTATTAAATTCATAGCGTTTTTGAACTATAGCGTTAACATGTTTTAGAAACTATCAACCCATTGTAGGATTCACCTTAAACTTTGAATGATGTCTACACTACAGATATTAAATCTGCATACCGAAACTTATCTATCCAGATCACTTCGGTTTGTGTTGTTGTTGTTACTTATGGCACTTACCTATGAACAAGCCCCATGATAAAAGTTCAATAAATATTTCCTCAAAAAAATGAAAATCTCTAATAAAATTTTGATTTGTTACTAACTGTATACTACGAAAAGTAAATTTCGCTATTTTTTTGTTGTTACTTATTGCACTTGACATATTGGACAAGCCTCCCACTGATGCAGCAGGAGATTTAAGTCGAAAGGAGCTTCTTTTATTTTTAGAAGTAGCACCAACTAGGGCCTAGAGTACAACTTAGCTACACACTCCCCACATTTGCTTGCACAGCCCCTTTTTATAGGGGGGCACAGACACACATCTCACAGATAGCACACAGAAGAACAGCTGTGCCCGAACCGGAAATCGAACCTGGGACTCCCAGAAAGGCGCATTACCTCTGTGCTATGAAGGCGGTCTATGACATTGTAAGATACATTTCTAATGTGCTTTTAATGCTTAAAATATATTTATAAATGAATTATAATACACTTGTATGGCATTCGTACAAATTTAGTTACGTTAATCAAATAATACAAATTCCGATGAATATTCTTTAGGCATGAGATTTATATATTTCATAATACATATTGTAGCTTTTATCTGTATTCAATGCGTAAAAAAATTTCTTTAACCTTTTGACTACAGCTCCGACGCAACCAGTCGTATAATTTCTATTCTGGCAGGCCAGTTTCTGTTTCAAACGAGAAGAGCAAGGTGTAAAAAGAGTTATCAACAAGGATATTCCAGTTTTATATCTTACACCTTTGTTTTAAACGTAAAGCATCAATCCAGGATAATATTTGTCCTTTTGTTGGGCCGGTCAGTAGTGAAAGGGTTAAATAATTGTAAATTATTAATTTAAAAGTAATTCAAAACTTTCTCTGAATATTCTGTTCTATATTAACAATCTCAGTTTATAAAATTGCCCTTTATTCACAAATAGTTATAAAAAGAGGATGAATTATGATGCTTTTAATATTAATTTGTATTTGATTTTCAATTTAAACTTTTGTCCTTGAAGTTTTCTCTGATATCTTTCAATATTTGAATGAAAAAAAAAAGAGTTACAGTTTAAATTACATTCAGTTAATGTTAAAAATTCTTCTTCTAAAATTTTATTTAAAATAATTTTTTCTTTTCATTAATTTTCAAGGTGTAGAAATCAACCTGTTGGCCAAAAACAAATAATATGGGTAGAGAGAAAAATAAACTATGTAATAAATATTTATATGTATTATGAGGATGAATTCTGCTGCTATTAATATTAATTTTTATTTTATTTTCAATATAAAATGTTGCCCTTAAAGTTTTCTCTGATATCATTCAATATTTGAAGGAAAGAAAAGTTTCACAATTTATACTACATTCAGTTTATGTTAAAAATACTTTTACTAAAACTTTATTTAAAATAACTATTCTTTTCATTAATTTACTTGTTGTATAAATCAGTGTGTTGACCAAATGCAAGTAACATGGGTAAAGAGAAAAATAAACTAAGTAATAAATATTTATATGTAATAATACCACTTACAATATTAAGTATTTATGAAATAGAAAGTTAAATTACTAAGATAAAGTCCAAATATTAGAGGCTAAAAATTTTACATACGAAAACGATTGTTTTGCAATAGTTTATGCACCTTTTATTTAACTTTCTCTCAATGACCTTGCAATACTTTTTACTTGATGAAAATAGCTGATAAGTGCTTACGGTTACTTAAACGATGAAAAACTTTTAATAGAATCTTTATATTTATTCAAACGGATCAACAAATATCAAAGCATTGTAACTATCCAACTGACCATAAAAGTCAGGTTTACATTAGCGTTAACCGAATTATTCAAGTGCATTGAATAGCAGAGTGAAGAAAATTTCATATATTAATTTTTTGTTAAAAAAATAAAGAGTCAAACTTTAAGAAAATAATCTATTAATTAATGAGATTTAAATAAGCAAACATTTAAAAGAAAAAATATAACTTAATTGGTCAGTTAATAATTAATTAAATTGGTTGCATATGAAAAAAATCACTTCCATATAAATTACATAGATTACAATATGGATTCGTACAGACCAATATAAATAATGTACAGTGTTTATTATAGAGAGCGGCTATAAGCACGTCTATAACTCATAATAATAAAGGGGTTGAAACAAAAAATGCTATATATTTGCATTTTATTTTATTTATTACACTCATATTTTACACTTTTATTTCAAAATTCTACTAAATTTCATAAATCACTTGAAATTCCTTAAAGAAATTTTACCCCGGAAAATGGAAAACAAAATTATTGTTACAAATTATAATACTCTAAAAAGTTTTTAATTTAAAGGATATATAAGAGGAAATTCAATTCTATTATTTTTACTATACCCTGTATTGTAGTCCAGAATTAAATGTCATTATTAATTATTTTATTACATTTGTTAAAATGAAAATAAGATGAAAGGAAAATGCTATGACCTAAATTAACATTACAATACGGTATTTATTTGATTATATTATTTATACTAAACCATTGGACACCACCATTTGTTTGAACAGGTTTACTGTGCTGTTTCAATGAACGTATTTAATTGATATAATAGTAAGAACTATTCCTAAATTTCTTTTACATGGAACTCTGGTGCATTACTATATTTATAACCTTAAAGGAATTTTCAAACTCATTTGCCAGCAGTCTAATAAAATCAATGGACCATAAAGTGTTAAACATTAAATAAAATCTATATTCAAAAGAGTCGATGCTAAATCCAATGTAACAAAAAAATTACTACTTAAACAGATGTAGTAAACATACAAATATTACAGTTCACTTCCATCAAATTTTGATACACACATCAAAAGTCGCGTTACGCAATATTTATTATCTAAGCACCATATCCAGATAAGCGACATCTTATTATGCCTGTTTTATACATCTGTTATTTTTTATGGTATGCATAAAATGTTGATGACGCGTTTACTGACGCCAGTCAGCGAAGTTGTTTTTTTCTTCTCCACCCCCTAGATTCCGACACTCGCGAATAATGCTCCCTGACAGAGAAAAAGAAGCATTGCGAAAACCTCCATAAAAATGTAGTTTTATTGAGAAAAATTGCCTCATCATTTAGTGCGCACTGGGAAAACACATAGCAGCAAATGAGTTACAGCAGCGGTGGCACTCAAAAGAGCTTATCAACTGCTAAGTCCCCGTATAAGCAAATAAAAACACGTCGTTAATACACGGGATGACACGCCATCTAAAAATAAATACAAGAAGCTCCATCCGGTGAAGATCGAGAAGGAGCAAAAACCATTAACCGAGTACGCTACAGGAATTTTTTATGACCCCGTTAAGCAAAAATCAATGGCATGTCCACCCCTCCTCGCTCGCATAGCATTAATTTTCCATCCGGTGCTATAAAAGATCGATTTGGAAGGAATGACAGCTCTAAGCTCAATTACTTAGCAATAGTCCAAGGTAGATCAGCAGAGACCATTAGATTGAGTACGGGAGGTGTTTATGATTGGGATTTATTTAGCGGCATTGCGTGAATTCCAAGAAGCACCCCTTCTGACAGTCGAGTGTCCGTTAATAGGCAAGTCATCAGAAAGTTCGGTGGGATATTGCAAAGATTTTTTTTAGCATCGCCATAGAAGTTATGTTTGGCATCTCTGATATTCGTCGTTATAGTTGAGGCATGGCATGTATGAAGCACGACTGTTTTTGTATGTTTATATATATAAACGCAATATATGATGGTTATGTAAGAGTCATATTTAATAAATGGCAATTATTACTGTTTATATGTATGAAATAAGGTATATCAACGCTTAGGTAATCGGGGGATTTTACTACATTATCATTTGAGACATTACATTATGACCTAAAATATTTAGAATTTATTTTAAAATTATAATCAGAGGAAAGTTTGAAAAATCGTTTATTTTTGAGGATTTTAAAGAAGAAATATAAAAGTTATGCCCTCTTCTCAAGTGATTATTAAATAAGATTTGTTACTTCATTATTTGAAGAAACAATGTTTCTTACATTCTTCGAACACTCTTTGGGTGGATAAAAATGTCACGATTCTATTTCAGATAGAAAATATTGTTTTTAACCTGAAAATAAATCATCAATCGGAAAATTTAGAATCTACTTTAAAATTATGAATTAGAGGAAAGCTCACAGATATTTTGTTGTTGAAGATTTAATGAAAAAAAACAGGAACATTCTTGCCCTTTTTCTCAAGAAATTAATGGATGTTTTCAATAGTATATGGGATAATAACTAATAACTAAATTAGAAGACTTTATTGTCATCGTTTGAGATAAAGAAATTTCTTGAATTTTTTTCTTCTTTTAGATTTTTTCTATTGCAAAGAACATCATGGCTTTATTTAGAGTGTAAAAATTTTGTCCCAAAGATAAAATATTAATAATAAAATAAAGAATTATCTCTAAATTGTGGACTACATAAGAACTCGAATTTCGAGAACCACATAAAAAAGGATTTTGATGAAAAGACGAAAGTACTGTCGGTGATTAGCGATAGGCCTGAACTCCCAATCTTATGGTTAGTACCTGAGTAACATACCGATCAAGCAAAAGGGACCCTTCAACTCGAAGGATATTATTTGGCTTATACAGATTTCACCACATACTTCCCACCAGTGAGTCGGTGGATTTGACGAGCGATACATATGAGAGGTGTTGGTGATGATGTAATTACTGATGTATTTAATGCGCGTCTAGGTCTTTGAGATGCAGATAGAGGGCACCACGACAGTAGAACGAAGCTACGTACGAAGGTTGCGTTTATCCGAGGTCGGTCGCCGGGTTACCATTATCGGAGGTTAATAGATTGAGCTAGGCCCGAATCTTATGGTTAGTAGCCGAGTAACATACCGATCAAGCAAAAGGGACCCTTCAGCTCGATGAAAGTTATATGGCTTATATAGCAGTCACCACAGAACCATCCGCACTTATCAAGTAGTTAGAAGATACGGTAAACTGTCTCCCTAGACCATATGACAGTTTTTCCTTCTGAATATGAATTAGAGAGGGCTAAATCTATTTACTCTTTACTTATGAGTACAGAATAAGACTCACATGGCTGAATAGGACTCATATGGTTCATGAGGCTTATGACTTATGCGAGGGTTGAATATTTATGTAAAATAATAAACTACTTGACAGGAGCAGAGACGGATTATTTGGAAGAGGGAGAAAAATTCTAACCATTCAACATTAAAACTGCGCTAACACTTAATGAAAGACTAAAATTCTGCTGATGTAATATCAGATTCTACTCAGAAGAACAAAGCTATTAGCATTATTTAATAGCTTCAACAATAGCAACACTCAAAGACTTCGAACGACAGTTAATACTAGTAAAATATCCAAAGTATAGAACTTATCAAATTTTGCAGTGAGTTCCACAAGTAGTTGGCTATCTGTCGGTCATTACATCTGCATGAACGTAAATATAATAAATCTAGGATAAATTTAACTCTATCCATAGTGGTTTAATCAAAATAAAATTTGGTACGTGAACTTATTAAAATTTTAGATCATGCCAAATTATCAGTTACTTGTAGAATGGCTGATCAATAATTAGCAAAGAAAAATTTATTTAATGGCACGTGTGTTATACGCCTGCCAAGTATTAACTGTCAAAGAATATGAGTACGATTCAACAATAGGGTTAAATTCTTAGCATGATTGGTGTTTCATAACTATTGTTCATCGATTTCCTGCAATTAATATGCAAATACTGATTTTGTTCTCTATACTACAACGCATACAATTCTCATTTATCAAAGTTTAAAAACAGAAACCGGAGCACTTATGGCATTGATGGGCTTGCCTGAAATGGACACTTTATGTGGGAAAAAGAAGATTCAGAGCACTAATGGCATTGATGGACTTGCCTGAAATGTAGATTTTTATGCGGGAAAAAGAAGATATAGGACACTTATGGCATTGATGGGCTTTCCTGAAATGCACACTTATATGAGGGAAAAATATTATATAGGGTACTTTTGGTATCAATGGGCTTAGCTATAACGCACAATATTGTGCGGGAAAAATAAGATATAGGGTACTTTTGGCTTCAATGGGCTTAGCTGTAATGCACAATATTGTGCGGGAAAAAGAAGATTCAGAGCAATTACGACAATGTTGGGCTTGCCTGAAACAACTTTTATAAGATAATTCCTTAATTAGAGAGTATGTTGAAAGGTTTCTGAGAGCTGCTCTGCTGATGTATATATATATTATAAGGAATTTGAATGACCAAAATATGTTGTCGAATAACCTAGACATAGAATTAAGTTCAATGTTTGTTCAAATCATAAACAACATGAAGTTCAAGTAATAAACAAAAACGAAGAGAAAGTGGGTCTATGATAGCCATAAACAAGTGACATCGGTATCATCCAGGCATATTAAGTGTATCAATATGTCAAGATGTAACGGACTTTTATTCCACCAATCAAAAACAAAGGCATAAAATTTCAATTTAACGATTTAATAGTTTTCAATTACAACATTATTAGCACTTGAAACACATACTTTTATAAGATAACTCCTTAATTAGAGAGTATGCTGAAAGGTTTCTGAGAGCTGTTCTGCTGACGTATATATCTCTTATAAGGAACTTGAATAATCAAAATATGTTGTCAAATAACCTAGACATAGAATTAAGTTCAAAGTTTGTTCAAATCATAAACAAGATGAAGTTCAAATAATAAACAAAAAGAAAATGGTTCTATGATAGCCATAAACGAGTGGCATAGGTACTATCCAGGCATATTAAGTGTGTGTGTCAATATGTCAAGATGTAGCGGACTTACATTCTACCAATCAAAAACAAAGGCATAAAGTTTCAATTTAATGCTTTAATAGTTTTCATTTATAGCAGTATTAACACTGGTAGTGCAAAAATCAAATTCTTATGTGTATTGTATTCTTAAATCTCTAGATATTTTTAATAATATTCTTAAATCTCTAAATATACTCAAATCGATTTGTGTGGTTGATGTTAGTATGTAGTGAAATGACCATGTAATAATATCTGATAATCTCCTCAAGAATCCGTGCAAATGATTATTAAAATCAGATGCTATGTCTTAAAATATAACAAAGTTTTTAAAAAGTTGTGCTAAGTTTCCCATTTTTTTACACCAAAAACTTCATTACAATAGCTAAAATAGTGAATACTTCATGATTTAGAACTTTTAACATTATTTTTATTTTTATTGGACAATCCAAGATTACTTCTTGAATAACTTTCTTTGATAAGAGTCTTATTGTACTTATATGCCATATTTCTTCACTCATTTCGTGAAACATTATGAAAATAATGAAATGAAAATTCTTAAATATGTATGAATAAATATACATTAAGTGAGAAAATATATCAATGAGACTAGCAATCGTCCAGATGAAATATTATTATCGACTCATTTTGATATCTCTGGTCATCTCCCTCGAGGTTGACCAGGGTGGGAAGGGTGTTGGGAAGGAGATTATATGTAATATTTTAGTTGCCTAATTGGCAGCACCTGTTTAAATTAAATTAGTTTTTGGAAAAAATTATTAGAATGCCGAATGGAACTTTATTTATTGAGAAAGGTAAGGAGATATCGGTGAAACCTGTTAGTCTAATTTAATACTTAAATTAATAACTAATTTAATAATGATGCAAAACTTTTTCTTGTTTCTTTTACAATAGGAAACTAAAAGAGCATAAAGAGTCTCTTTCCCTTCCTTGTAATAAATAGTACACTATTTCTCCATGTATAAAATATGCAGTATCCTCTTTTTCAACATATTTCACATTTCCACGCAGAATTTCGTTTCTTTTAAATATCATCAAATATAATGGTATAAAAAATAAAATAAAACAAGATTGCTTTTCTTTCTTCTTTAAGTTATCTAATGATTAATTCCTGGTATTTATAAGCCAATTTCTATATTTCAATAACCACTTTAACTAAATGGACTTTTACCAGCAATAAAGTATTTATTTTTCTTTCTAGGAACTATAAAAAATGCATTCTGTTCTAGAAAAAGTTACGTCTGTCTCGCATTGACTGTAAGAAACAATCTAGATCCATTCTTTGTGCAGAGAACAAATAAAATCACATTTGTGACATCAATAGATGAAAGCTTATAAATGATCCCTGCCGAAACCTTCTCGAGCAATATCCCTTTATTTGCTATGACGTGCTTTGTATTCAACAAGCACAGAATTAATTTCAGCTGCAATTTTGTTTGTTTGAGAAAGCAAGTTGGTTGCGTTATACACTATTGAACCCATAAAAGCTTATCGTAAAAAATATTGGTTTTTTTCATGAGAACTTAAATAAGTGAACATTGAAAGATTCCGCCATCTATTCATAATCTTTCTAGACGATTTCAATTTAATCGTCATTAAATATCGGAATCCATTCTTGACTGAGATGAATATTTTTTAAAAAAAAAATATTGGATCAGCATAATTTTTAAGTACAGAAAGTTATTCCAAGTCTTCAAAAAAGATTTTAACACTTATTCCTTTAGTAGGATTGTGGATTAACTTTTGATTATAATTCTAAAATACATTTACTAGGCAAGAACTGATTATCTCAAAAAGTAATTACATTCAAAATTTTGTACTTCTATAACTATTCTACCATGCACAGATTTTTTTCATCATGAATGTCTCATGACACAATTTACAAATGAAATAAACATTATAATCTATTAAATAAAAATCCATTTAGTGTTATTAATTAATATACAATATTTTTCCTATAATATGCACATATATATTGTTCCGAAAAATAATAATAGTAATTCTCACCCAAGAGTGATAAAAAGATGCAAACTTTGATGTCTACGAAAACGAGTATTAAATATTTGCAACTCAAGCTACAAAAATTAACTGAGAATTAGCTCTACATAATCCGCTAATTTCAAATAACAACAAAGCTATAGATACCCAAAGCAGCTAGAGAAAAGACGGTATTTCTAAGCCAACCAAACGTAGCTCGCTTTCCGAGCTCCACTAACTGCCCGCCTTTAAGGAGAGTCTTAAATAGCGCCCCACTGAAGTGGACAGGACAACCGTTGAAAGCACTTGATCATTCCATCCAAGTTCTTTAGAATAAATCGTTATTTCTTAGCTTCTACTATACATTTTAGCTTGTAGTAAAACCCGTTAGCGACCTCATTATGTCACCAACACATCTATAACACTGAATTGCTAAAATATGTCGATCTTATGTTGCAAATTTCCTTAGAATAGTCATTTCTTGCTAATATGTGATTCCGTTACAATTAAATTTCTTACAATATATATATACATAAACTTCCGTTACAAATAGATAGATAGATAGATAGATAGATAGATAGATAGATAGATAGATA